>JAREIS010000755.1:0-45416 GCA_030060385.1 Muscicapa striata striata | reverse complement strand
AAAAATGTTAAAAAGAGAGAAAAGGGGGAAGGGGCAGGGTGGAAAAGGGGGAAAAGGGGGGAAGGGGGTGACTTTTACCTGCAAAGAGACGTTGTGGAGGGGGGGAGGGGAAAGGATTTTGGGAGGGGGGAGGGGGAGGGAGGGGTGGGAAATAAATTAAATACGAACCAAAAAAAGGGGGGATTTGAGCAGCGCAAAGACCCAGGGAGGAGGAGGAGAAGCGATGGCGGCGGCGGCGAGGCGGAGCCCCCCCCCAAATCCTGGTTTATTTTTTGGGGGTGGGTTTGTTTTTTGGTTTTTTTTTTTTTTTTTTTTTTTTTTTTTTTGTGGGGGGCTCCCCTTCGAGTCTGGAGTTGAGGATGAGGACGGGGAGGTCGAGGCTCGGTGTGGGGCGCCATTTTGGGGGTCTCCGTGCGTCTCCTTTCCCTCCTCCATGCAGGGCTGGGGGTCTCTCCGTGGGGCCGGGGGGGACGAGACCTCGGCAGCAGCAAACAGAGAGAGAAACTGAGGCACAGTTAAAACACCCAGGGGGGAGACATGGGGGGAAATGTGGGGAGCAGCTCTGCCCCACCCCAAATTCTCCCCCAGGTTGAGTCTGGGGGCAGCTCCAGGCCCCACAGCCCCACATTTTTCCACCCTCCTGGTGCTTCTGGGGCAGATCCAGGCCCCAAAATTCGGATCCTCCACCCCCAATCCCCATCAGGACCCACAGCTGGGGATCCCCCACCCCAAATCTTCCTCTGGGGGGCTGCTGAGGGGGGAGGGGAAGGTTCTGGGGCAGATCCAGGCCCCACAGTTCGGATCCCCCACCCCAAATCCTCTCCTGGGTGGTTCTGGGGCAGCTCCAGGCCCCACCGAGGCCTCTGTGGGGTGGGGGAGGAGGCGTCAGTGGGGCAGGGGAGGGGCAGGGGAGGGGCAGGGGAGGTTGGGGGGCAGATCCAGGCCCCACAGTGCCGGATCCAGGCCCCTAATTCGGGATCCAGGCCCCTAATTCCGGAACCAGCCCCCAATTCCAGATCCAGGCCCCCTAATTCAGGATCCAGGCCCCTAATTTGGGATCCAGGCCCCCCAATTCCAGATCCAGGCCCCCTAGTTTGGGTCCAGGCCCCCTAGTTTGGGTCCAGGCCCCCTAATTCAGGATCCAGGCCCCCTAATTTGGGATCCAGGCCCCACAATTCCAGATCCAGGCCCCCTAATTCCAGATCCAGGCCCCCTAATTTGGGATCCAGGTCCCACAGCTGGGGATCCAGCCCCCACCAGGGGCATCCCCCTCCCCAAATCCCCTCTCAGACGTGGGTCAGGGGAGGTTGGGGGCCATCCCCCCCCTGTCCCTATGGCTCAGACGTGGGTCAGGGCAGGTTTGGGGTGTCCCCCTGTCTCAGATGTGGGTCAGGGGAGGTTGGGGGTGTCCCCCCCGTGTCAGATGTGGGTCAGGGGAGGTTGGGGGGCCATCCCCCGTGTCAGATGTGGGGCAGGGCCGCCAGGCTCTGCCGGCAGTCGATGGCGCCGCGGTCGGGCCCGGTGAAGGTGAGGGGGAGCCCCCCCAGGAAGCGGCGGCGCTCGGGGGGCTCCAGCCCCAGCAGGGGCCCCAGCTGGGCCGTGGGCAGCGCCGGGCGGTAGCTGGGGAGAGAAGGAGGTCAGGGGGGGGCCGGGGGCACCCGGGGGGCGCCCGCGGCCCCCAGGGACCGGCCGGGACCCCGCTGGGGGGGGGGGACCCCAACTCTGGAGGAGTCAGCCCCATCTTGGGGGGCTCAGCCCCATAGCAGGGATTGTGACCCCATTTTGGGGATGTGACCCCATTTTGGGGGGCTCAGCCCCATGGAAAAGAGGTGCGACCCCATTTTTGGGGATGTGACCCCATTTTGGCGGGCTAACCCCATAGCAGGGATTGTGACCCCATTTTGGGGGGCTCAGCCCCATGGAAAAGGGGTGCGACCCCATTTTGGGGATGTGACCCTATTTTGAGGGGCTCAGCCCCATAGCAAGGGGTTGTGACCCCATTTTAGGGAGTGTGACCCCTATTTGGGGGGCCTTGGCCCCATTTTGGGGGTCTCAGCCCCATGGAAAGGGGTTCAACCCCGTAGAGATGGACATGGTCCCTTGCTGGGGGGCACAGCCCCATAACTTGGGGCACAGCCCCATAATTTGGGGGCTCAGCCCCACAATTTGGGGGCTCAGCCCCATAATTTGGGGGCACAGCCCCATAACTTGGGGGCACAGCCCCATAACTTGGGGCACAGCCCCATAACTTGGGGTCCAGCCCCACAATTTGGGGGCTCAGCCCCATAACTTGGGGTCCAGCCCCACAATTTGGGGGCTCAGCCCCATAACTTGGGGTCCAGCAGGACCCCCACCCCAATGTGGGGCACAAGTAAGGGGAGGGTCCTGCCCTGCCCCCCTCTGGGCCCCTCCCAGGGCAGAATTTGGGGTTCCTGCACCTCAGAGATGGGACAAAATGGGGATTCCCCATGCCCATATATGGACATAACAGGAGTTCCCCCTGCCCTTATGGGCACAAGAGGGGCTCCCCATGCCCATATATGGAAATGAAGGGGCTCCCATGCCCATATATGGAAATGAAGGGGCTCCCCTATTCCATATATGGAAATGAAGGGCTCCCCATGCCCATATATGGAAATGAAGGGGTTCCCCTATTCCATATATGGAAATGAAGGGTTCCCCATGCCCATATATGGAAATGAAGGGTTCCCCTATTCCATATATGGAAATGAAGGGTTCCCCATGCCCATATATGGAAATGAAGATGCCCATATATGGAAATGAAGGGCTCCCCATGCCCATACATGGAAATGAAGGGTTCCCCATGCCCCATATATGGAAATGAAGGGCTCCCCATGCCCATATATGGAAATGAAGGGGTTCCCCATGCCCATATATGGAAATGAAGGGCTCCCCATGCCCATACATGGAAATGAAGGGTTCCCCATGCCCATATATGGAAATGAAGGGAGTTCCCCATCCCATATAAGGAAAGGAGGATTTCCCCCTGCCCATATATGGACATAACTGAGGTTCCCCATGCCCATATATGGAAATGAAGGGGCTCCCCATGCCCATATATGGAAATGAAGGGTTCCCCATCCCATATATGGAAATGAAGGGTTCCCCTATTCCATATATGGAAATGAAGGGTTCCCCATGCCCATATATGCAAATGAAGGGGCTCCCCATGCCCATATATGGAAATGAAGGGTTCCCCATCCCATATATGGAAATGAAGGGTTCCCCTATTCCATATATGGAAATGAAGGGTCCCCATGCCCATATATGGAAATGAAGGGCTCCCCATGCCCATATATGGAAATGAAGGGTTCCCCATGCCCATATATGGAAATGAAGGGGGTTCCCCATCCCATATAAGGAAAGGAGGATTTCCCCCTGCCCATATATGGACACAACTGAGGTTCCCCATGCCCATATATGGAAATGAAGGGGTTCCCCATCCCATATATGGAAATGAAGGGTTCCCCATCCCATATAAGGAAAGGAGGATTTCCCCCTGCCCATTTATGGACACAACTGAGGTTCCCCATGCCCCTACAGGGACAACAGGTGTTCCCCCACCCCAAACCCAGCAATCCCCCAACCCCCTCCCAGGTGCGACCCCCTCACTCACCTGCCGCTCTCTCCTGCGGGTGTGTCCCCCCTCCCTCCCCTCCCCCCCGGCCCCGGCCCCACCTACGCCTTGACGATGGCGCGCAGGGCGCGGCGCCGCTCGCGCTCCGCAAACAGGTCGATGAGGCGCGGGGCCATGGCCGGCGCCGAGCCGTGCAGCCGGAAGAAGCGGCTGTAGAGCCCCAGCGCCCAGGCGGCGCGAAGGGACAGCGCGTGGGACACCGACGGGTCTGAGCGGAGAGACGGGGGCAGCAGGGCCAGCTCTGTGGTCAGTTCTGACAGACAGACAGACTGGGGTCAGTGGGACAGACAGACAGACACACAGACACACAGACACACAGAGCCCCAGCGCCCAGGCGGCGCGCAGGGACAGGGCGTGGGACACCGACGGGTCTGAGCGCAGGGACTGGGGCAGCAGGGCCAGCTCTGTGGTCAGTTCTGGGGGACAGACAGACAGACAGACAGACTGGGGTCAGTTCTGGGGTCACAGAGCCCCAGCGCCCAGGCGGCGCGAAGGGACAGCGCGTAGGACACCGACGGGTCTGAGCGGAGAGATGGAGGGAGCAGGGCCAGCTCTGTGGTCAGTTCTGACAGACAGACAGACAGACAGACAGACTGGGGTCAGTGGGACAGACACACAGACACACAGACACACACACAGAGCCCCAGCGCCCAGGCGGCGCGCAGGGACAGGGCGTGGGACACTGACGGGTCTGAGCGCAGGGATGGAGGGAGCAGGGCCAGCTCTGTGGTCAGTTCTGACAGACAGACAGACAGACAGACAGACAGGGGTCAGTGGGACAGACAGACAGACACACAGACAGAGCCCCAGCGCCCAGGCGGCGCGAAGGGACAGGGCGTGGGACACTGCTGGGTCTGAGCGGAGAGACGGGGGCAGGAGAGCCAGCTCTGTGGTCAGTTCTGGGGGACAGACAGACAGACAGACAGACTGGGGTCAGTTCTGGGGTCACAGAGCCCCAGCGCCCAGGCGGCGCGCAGGGACAGCGCGTGGGACACCGACGGGTCTGAGCGCAGGGATGGAGGGAGCAGGGCCAGCTCTGTGGTCAGTTCTGGGGGACAGACAGACAGACAGACAGACTGGGGTCAGTGGGACAGACACACAGACACACAGACACACAGACAGAGCCCCAGCGCCCAGGCGGCGCGAAGGGACAGGGCGTGGGACACCGAGGGGTCTGAGCGGAGAGACGGGGGCAGCAGGGCCAGCTCTGTGGTCAGTTCTGAGGGACAGACAGACAGACAGACAGACTGGGGTCAGTGGGACAGACACACAGACACACAGACAGGAGTCAGTGGGACAGACACACAGGATTTTTTTGGGGTGTTTTTTTGGGCTGTGTTTGGGTATTTGGGGTGTTTGGGCCCTGCTCACCCCCCGAGTTGTTGGTGAACATGCAGTACAGGATCCTGTAGGGATTTTGGGGCTGTTTTTGGGTATTTTGGGCTGTTTTTGGGGTGTTTGGCCCCGCTCACCCCCCGAGTTGTTGGTGAACATGCAGTACAGGATCCTGTAGGGATTCTGGGGTATTTTGGGGCTGTTTTTGGGTATTTTGGGCTGTTTTTGGCCCCGCTCACCCCCCGAGTTGTTGGTGAACATGCAGTACAGGATCCTGTAGGCCGTGAACTCGCCCACGCAGCCGGGCAGGCTCTCCCCGTACAGCGCCTTCAGCTGCGTCTGGCACTGGTTGAACTCCTCGTGATCGCCCTGGGGGGGGCAGGGAGACCCTCAGGGACCCCTCCCCAAACTCGGGGGGTCCCAAACCCCCTGGCCCCTCCCTGTCCCCACCTTCTCCAGGGCGATGCGGGCGTGGGTCTCGTAAACCTCGACCGTGAACTCGGTGCGGACGCCCTGGACCTGGGGGGGGAGGGGCAAATTGGGGGAGGGGGCACATTTGGGGAGGGGTCAGGGATTGGGCCAAATTAGGGGAGGGGTCAAATTTGGGAAGGGGTCTCAAATCTTAAACCCTCCACATGGCCCCAAACCCCCAAAAAATCCATCTGAAATCCCCCAAAATCCCTCTGAGACCCCCCAAAATCCACCTGAGACCCCCAAAAATCCACCTGAAACCCCCCAAATCCCCCTGAGACCCCCCAAAACCCAACTGAGACCCCCCTAAATCCCCCTGAGACCCCCAAAACCCACCTGAGACCCCCCTAAATTCCCCTGAGACCCCCCAAATCCTCCCCAAATCCCCGAGACCTCCCCAAAACCCACCTGAAATCCCCAAAATCCACCTGAAACCCCCAAATCCACCCAAGACCCCCAAATCCCCCAAACCCACCTGAGACCCCCCTGAGACCCCCAAATCCCCCAACCCCCCATGTCCCCCTCACCGTCAGGTCCTGCCTCAGAGATTTCAGCTGCTCACAGGCCCAGGCGTAGTCGCGGTGCTGGGACCAGTGGGAGCGGATCAGGGACAGGGCCTGCCTCAGAACCTGGGCAATTAACACTAATTAACACTAATTAACCCAAATCTGGGACCAGTGGGAGCGGATCAGGGACAGGGCCTGCCTCAGAACCTGGGCAATTAACACTAATTAACACTAATTAACACTAATTAACACTAATTAACCCAAATCTGGGACCAGTGGGAGCGGATCAGGGACAGGGCCTGCCTCAGAACCTGGGCAATTAACACTAATTAACACTAATTAACCCAAATCTGGGACCAGTGGGAGCGGATCAGGGACAGGGCCTGCCTCAGAACCTGGGCAATTAACACTAATTAACACTAATTAACCCAAATCTGGGACCAGTGGGAGCGGATCAGGGACAGGGCCTGCCTCAGAACCTGGGCAATTAACACTAATTAACACTAATTAACACTAATTAACCCAAATCTGGGACCAGTGGGAGCGGATCAGGGACAGGGCCTGCCTCAAAACCTGGGCAATTAACACTAATTAACACTAATTAACACTAATTAACCCAAAAATCACCAAAAATCCCAAATCTGGGACCAGGGCCAGAGCCTTTGGATATTTTTGGGGCAAATTTGGGACATTTTGGGTTGGATTTGGGCTATTTTGGGCTGGATTTTGGGGGTTTTCAGATATTTTTGGATATTTTTGGGGCACATTTGGGATATTTTGGGGTACATTTGGGATATTTTGGGGTACATTCAGGATGTTTTTGGGTCACTCACCGGCACAGGTCTGACTGTAGCAGGGTCAGGGGCACAGGTGAGCCTCAGGTGGGATTTTGGGCTGGATTTGGGCTATTTTGGGCTGGATTTGGGCTATTTTGGGCTGGATTTTGGGGGTTTTGGATATTTTTGGGGCACATTTGGGACATTTTGGGGCACATTTGGGATATTTTGGGGTACATTTGGGATATTTTGGGGTACATTTGGGATATTTTGGGTCACTCACCGGCACAGGTCTGACTGTAGCTGGGTCACATTTGGGACATTTGGGTTTGGGCATTTTAAGCATTTTGGGGGTTTTGGATATTTTGGGGCACATTTGGGACATTTTGGGGTACATTTGGGACATTTTGGGGTACATTTGGGATATTTTGGGGTACATTCAGGATGTTTTTGGGTCACTCACCGGCACAGGTCTGACTGTAGCTGGGTCAGGGGCACAGGTGAGCCTCAGGTGGGATTTTGGGCTGGATTTGGGCTACTTTTAAGCTGGATTTGGGCAATTTTGGGCTGGATTTGGGCTATTTTAAGCTGGATTTTGGGGGTTTTGGATATTTTTGGGGTACATTTGGGACATTTTGGGGTACATTTGGGACTATTTTAGGCTGGATTTTGGGGGTTTTGGATATTTTTGGGGTACATTTGGGACATTTTGGGGTACATTTGGGATATTTTTGGGGTACATTTGGGACATTTTGGGGTACATTTTGGCTGTTTTTGGGTCACTCACCGGCACAGGTCTGACTGTAGCTGGGTCAGGGGCACAGGTGAGCCTCAGGTGGGATTTTGGGCTGGGTTTGGGCTATTTTAAGCTGGATTTTGGGGGTTTTGGATATTTTTGGGGTACATTTGGGACATTTTGGGGCACATTTGGGACATTTTGGGGTGCATTTAGGATATTTTTGGGTCACTCACCGGCACAGGTCTGACTGTAGCTGGGTCAGGGGCACAGGTGAGCCTCAGGTGGGATTTTGGGCTGGATTTGGGCTATTTTGGGCTGGATTTTGGGGGTTTTGGATATTTTGGGGTATATTTGGGACATTTTGGGGTACATTTGGGACATTTTTGGCTACATTCAGGATGTTTTGGGGTCACTCACCGGCACAGGTCTGACTGTAGCTGGGTCAGGGGCACAGGTGAGCCGCAGGTGGGATTTTGGGCTGGGTTTTTGGATATTTTTGGATATTTTGGGACATTTTGGGGTACATTTGGGACATTTTGGGGTACATTTGGGACATTTTGGGGCACATTTTGGATGTTTTGGGTCACTCACCGGCACAGGTCTGACTGTAGCTGGGTCAGGGGCACAGGTGAGCCTCAGGTGGGATTTTGGGCTGGGTTTGGGCTATTTTAAGCTGGATTTGGGCTATTTTAGGCTGGATTTTGGGGGTTTTGGATATTTTTGGGGTACATTTGGGATATTTTTGGGGTACATTTGGGATGTTTTTGGGTCACTCACCGGCACAGGTCTGACTGTAGCTGGGTCAGGGGCACAGGTGAGCCGCAGGTGGGATTTTGGGCTGGGTTTTTGGATATTTTTGGATATTTTGGATATTTTTGGGGTACATTTGGGACATTTTGGGGTACATTTGGGATATTTTGGGGTACATTTTGGCTGTTTTTGGGTCACTCACCGGCACAGGTCTGACAGTAGCTGGGTCAGGGGCACAGGTGAGCCTCAGGTGGGATTTTGGACTGGGTTTTTGGATATTTTGGGGGTTTTGGATATTTTGGATATTTGGGACATTTTTGGGGTACATTTGGGACATTTTTGGCTACATTCAGGATGTTTTGGGGTCACTCACCGGCACAGGTCTGACTGTAGCTGGGTCAGGGGCACAGGTGAGCCGCAGGTACCTCTTGGTCACCTCCTGGCAGGTGCCCGAGATCTTGAGCTGGTCCCAGTCGAGGCAGTCGGGGGCGGGGCCGGGGGCGGGCCCGGGGGCGGGAGCAGGGGCGGGGCCGGGTTTTTGGGGGCTTTTTGGGGTTCTGGACGCTGGGCCCAGCGCTGGCGCCGCAGCTCCGCTCGGGGTCCTCGGGGCCGTCCCGGCCGGGCGGCGGCGCGGGCGGGGCGCGGGGCACGGCTCGGGCCTGGGACAGGGACAATGGGGACAGTGGGGACAATGGGGACAGTGGGGGACAATGGGGGACAGTGGGGACAGTGGGGGAAAATGGGGACAATGGGGACAGTGGGGACAATGGGGGACAGGGGACAGGGGGACAGGGGGACAATGGGGAACATGGGGACAATGGGGATTTGGGGAACAGTGGGGACAATGGGAGAAAATGGGGAACAATGGGGACAGTGGGGGACAATGGGGACAGTGGGGACAATGGGAATGGGGACAATGGGAACAATGGGGGACAATGGGGACAGGGGACAATGGGGGACAATGGGGGACAATGGGGGACAATGGGAACAATGGGGACAATGGGGACAATGGGGAATGGGGACAATGGGGGACAGTAGGGGACAGTGGGGGACAATGGGGGACAATGGGGACAATGGGGAAACAGGGGGGACAGTGGGGACAATGGGGACAATAGGGACAATGGGGACAGGGGGACAATGGGGACAATGGGGAACAATGGGGGACAATGGGGACAGGGGGACAATGGGGGACAATGGGGGACAATGGGGGAAAATGGGGACAATGGGGACAATGGGGGACAATGGGGGAACAATGGGGGACAGTGGGGGACAATGGGGACAATGGGGACAATGGGGAACAATGGAGGACAATGGGGACAATGGGGACAATGGGGACAATGGGGGAACAATGGGGACAATGGGGGACAGTGGGGGACAGGGGACAGGGACAATGGGGAACAGTGGGGAATGGGGACAATGGGGAATGGGGACAATGGGGACAATGGGGGACAATGGGGGACAATGGGGGATAATGGGGACAATGGGACAATGGGAGAAAATGGGGACAATGGGGACAATGGGGGACAGTGGGGGACAATGGGGACAATGGGGACAATGGGGGACAGTGGGGGACAATGGGGGACAATGGGGACAGTGGGGGACAATGGGGACAATGGGGACAGTGGGGGACAGTGGGGACAATGGGGACAATGGGGGACAATGGGGGGACAGTGGGGGACAATGGGGGACAATGGGGGACAGGGGGACAGTGGGGGACAGTGGGGAACAAAGGGAATGGGAACAATGGGGACAATGGGGACAATGGGGACAGTGGGGGACAATGGGGACAATGGGGGGACAATGGGGGACAGTGGGGACAATGGGGGACAATGGGGGACAATGGGGACAATGGGGGACAATGGGGGACAATGGGGACAATGGGGGACAGGGGGACAGTGGGGACAATGGGGGACAATAGAGACAATGGGGGACAATGGGGACAATGGGGACAATGGGGACAATGGGGACAATGGGGGACAGGGGGGGACAGTGGGGACAATGGGGGACAATGGGGGGACAATAGGGGACAATGGGGACAATGGGGACAGTGGGGACAATGGGGGACAATGGGGACAATGGGGACAGTGGGAACAGTGGGGGACAGTGGGGACAATGGGGACAATGGGGGACAATGGGGACAGTGGGGACAATAGGAGACAATGGGGGACAGTGGGGACAGTGGGGACAATAGGGACAATAGAGACAATAGGGGACAATAGAGACAGTGGGGACAGTGGGGACAATGGGGACAATAGGGGACAATGGGGACAATAGGGGACAATAGGGGACAATAGGGGACAGTAGGGGACAGTGGGGGACAGTAGGGACAATAGGGGACAATAGGGGACAGTAGGAACAGTAGGGACAGTGGGGACAATGGGGGACAGTGGGGACAATAGGGGACAATGGGGACAGGGGACAGGGGGGGACAGGGGGGGACAATGGGGGACAGTGGGGGACAGTGGGGGACAATGGGGGACAATGGGAACAATGGGGAAAGGGGGAAAGGAAAGGGGGATTTTGGGAAAAATGGGAAAACGGGGATTGGGGGGAAAAATGGGAATTTTGGTTAAAAACAGGGGTCTACAAGGGGGAAATGACCGAGTCCCAGTCCATCCCAGTCCATCCCAGTCCCATCCCAGTCCCATCCCAGTCCCATCCCAGTCCATCCCAGTCCATCCCAGTCCATCCCAGTCCCTCCCCAGTCCATCCCAGTCCCTCCCAGTCCATCCCAGTCCCATCCCAGTCCATCCCAGTCCCTCCCCAGTCCATCCCAGTCCATCCCAGTCCCTCCCCAGTCCATCCCAGTCCCTCCCAGTCCCTCCCAGTCCCTCCCCAGTCCCTTCCCAGTCCATCCCAGTCCCTCCCCAGCCCCATCCCAGTCCATCCCAGTTTATCCCAGCCCATTCCCAGTCCATCCCAGCTCCTCCCAGTCCATCCCAGTCCCTCCCAGTCCATCCCAGTCCATCCCAGTCCCTCCCAGTCCATCCCAGTCCCATCCCAGTTTATCCCAGTCCATCCCAGTTTATCCCAGCCCATTCCCAGTCCATCCCAGTCCCTCCCAGTCCCTCCCAGTACCTCTTGCCGCGCTGGGCCCGGGCCCTGCCCCTCTCCAGGGCCCCCCCCCTGCCCCGGGGTTTGGGGGGGCCCCCCCTGCGCCCCCCCCGGGGGTCGGAGCCGGAGCAGGAGGAGTCGGAGCCGGAGCCGCTGCCAGAGGGGGGCACTGGTTATACTGGTTATACTGGGAGGGGATTTTGGGGTTTCTGGGATCTTTTGGGGTTTTTTTTGGGGTGTCTCAGGGATGTTTTGGGGTGTCTCAGGGATGTTTTTGGGGTCTCACCTGCCCCAGCAGTGCCTCCCAGGGCAGCGGGACACAGGGCGGGGTTTGGGGTGGGATTTTGGGGATTTTTGGGGGGTTCAGGGGTGGATTTTTTTGGGGTTTTTTTTGGGGTGTCTCAGGGATGTTTTGGGGTGTCTCAGGGATGGTTTTGGGGTGAATTTGGGGTGTCTCAGGGTGTTTTTGGGGCCGGCAGTGCCTCCCAGGGGAGCGGGACACAGGGCAGGGTTTGGGGTGGGATTTTGGGGATTTTCACGGGGATTTTTGGGGGTTCGGGGTGGATTTTTTTGGGGTTTTGGGGTGTCTCAGGGATGTTTTGGGGTGTCTCAGGGATGTTTTGGGTGTCTCAGGGATGTTTTTGGGGTGTCTGAGGGACGTTTTGGGGTCTCACCTGCCCCGGCAGTGCCTCCCAGGGGAGCGGGAGGAGGGACAGGAGCGGGACACAGGGCGGGGTTTGGGGTGGGATTTTTTGGGGGATTTTGGGATTTTCACGGGGATTTTTGGGGGGTTCAGGGGTGGATTTTTTTGGGGTTTTTTTTGGGGTGTCTCAGGGATGTTTTGGGGTGTCTGAGGGTGTTTTTAGGGCCGGCAGTGCCTCCCAGGGGAGCGGGAGGAGGGGCAGGAGCGGGACACAGGGCAGGGTTTGGGGTGGAATTTTGGGATTTTCACGGGGATTTTTGGGGGGTTCAGGGGTGGATTTTTTTGGGTTTTTTGGGGTGTCTGAGGGATGTTTTAGGGGTGTCTGAGGGATGTTTTTGGGGTGTCTGAGGGATGGCTTTGGGGTGTCTCAGGGATGGTTTTGGGGTGAATTTGGGGTGTCTCAGGGTGTTTTTAGTGCCGGCAGTGCCTCCCAGGGGAGCGGGACACAGGGCGGGGTTTGGGGTGGGATTTTTTGGGGGATTTTGGGATTTTCACGGGGATTTTTGGGGGGTTCTGGGGTGGATTTTTTTGGGGTTTTTTGGGGTGTCTGAGGATTTTGGGGTTCAGGGTGGATTTTGGGTTTTGGGTGTCTGAGGATGTTTGGGGTGTCTAGGATGTTTGGTAGGTCTCACCTGCCGGCAGTCCTCCCAGGAGCGGAGGAGGGACAGGAGCGGACACAGGGCAGGAGTTTGGGTGGGATTTTGGGGATTTTGGATTTTCAGGGATTTTGGGGTTCGGGTGGATTTTTGGGTTTTTGGGGTGTCTCAGGGATGTTTTTGGGGTGTCTGAGGGATGTTTTGGGGTCTCACCTGCCCCGCAGTGCCTCCCAGGAGCAGGGGGACACAGGGCAGGTGGATTTGGGAGGTTGGGATTTTGGGGATTCTGGTGATTTTTGTGTAGGATGTTTGGGGTTCAGGGATGTTTTTATGGGGTCTCCAGAGGGATGGTTTTGGAGGTGTCTGAGGATTTTTGGGTGTCTCAGGGATGTTTTTGAGGAGTTTGTCTCAGGGATGTTTTGGGTCTGGATGTGTGTCTGGGATGTTTGGGTCTCACCTGCCGGCAGTGCCTCCCAGGGCAGCGGGACACAGGGCAGGGATTTAGAGGTGGGATTTTGGGGATTTTCACAGGGATTTTGGGATTTTCACGGGGATTTTTGGGGGGTTCAGGGGTGGATTTTGGGGTTTTAGGGTGTCTGAGGGATGTTTTGGGTGTCTGAGAATGTTTTGGGTCTCACCTGCGCGCGAGTACCTCCCAGGAGCGGGAGGAGGGACAGGAGCGGGACAGGGGAGTTTGGGGTGAATTTTGGGATTTTCACGGGGATTTTTGGGGGGTTCAGGGGTGGATTTTTTTGGGGTTTTTTTTGGGGTGTCTCAGGGATGTTTTTGGGGTGTCTGAGGGATGTTTTGGGTGTCTGAGGGATGTTTTGGGGTCTCACCTGCGGCGGCAGTGCCTCCCAGGGGAGCGGGACACAGGGCAGGGTTTGGGGTGGGATTTTTTGGGGGATTTTGGGATTTTCACGGGGATTTTTGGGGGGTTCCGAGGTGGATTTTTGGGTTTTAGGGTGTCTGAGGATGTTTTGAGGTCTCACCTGCGGCGGCAGTGCCTCCCAGGGCGGGAGGAGGAGGACAGTGGGACACAGGGGCGGGGTTTGGGGTGGGATTTTGGGATTTTCACAGAGATTTTGGGGGTTCAGGTGGATTTTTAGGGATCTTTTAGGGTGTCTCAGGGATGGTTTAGGGTGTCTGAGGATGTTTTAGGGTGTCTCAGGGATGGTTTTTGAGGTGGATTTAGGGGTGTCTCAGGTGTTTTGGGGCCGACAGTGCCTCCCAGGGGCGGGACACAGGCGGGGGATTTGGGAGGTGGGATTTTGGGGATTTTCATGGGGATTTTTGGGGGGTTCTGGGGTGGATTTTTTTGGGGTTTTTTTTGGGGTGTCTGAGGGATGTTTTGGGGTGTCTGAGGGATGTTTTGGGGTCTCACCTGCGGCGGCAGTGCCTCCCAGGGGAGCGGGAGGAGGGACAGGAGCGGGACACAGGGCAGGGTCGGCAGTGCCTCCCAGGGGAGCGGGAGGAGGACCTGGAGCGGGAGCGGGAGCCGCTGGACGAGGAGCTGTTCTCCTTCATGAACACGTTGCGGTTCCCAAATTTATTGGGGAACCCCCACCCCGCAGGCACGGGACCCCCTCTGTGCTGGGGCTCCCCCGAGCCCGGAGGCGCTGAGAGGCGGGCGCGAGAGGCTGGGCGGGCCTGGGGCAGCTCCCAGCGCTTCTTCTTGGGGCTGGAGGGGCCCTCTCGGGGCAGCCTGGGGGGGAAAGGGTTAAACTGGGTTACACTGGGTTAAACTGGGGTTAAACTGGGTTAAACTGGGGTTAAACTGGGTTAAACTGGGGTTACACTGGGGTTAAACTGGGGTTAACTGGGGTTAAACTGGGGTTACACTGGGTTAAACTGGGTTAACTGGGGTTAAACTGGGCTTAAATTGGGGTTACACTGGGTTAAACTGGGGTTAAACTGCGGTTAAACTGGGGTTACACTGGGGTTAAACTGGGCTTAAACTGGGGTTACACTGGGTTAACTGGGGTTAAACTGGGGTTAAACAGGGGCTAAACTGGGGTTAAACTGGGTTAAACTGGGTTAAACTGGGGTTACACTGGGTTAAACTGGGGTTAAACTGGGGTTACACTGGGGTTACACTGGGTTAAACTGGGGTTAAACTGGGTTAAACTGGGGTTACACTGGATTAAAGTGGGCTTAAACTGGGGTTAAACTGGGGCTAAACTGGGGTTAAACTGGGTTAAACTGGGGTTAAACTGGGGTCACACTGGGTTAAACTGGGTTAACTGGGGTTACACTGGGTTAAACTGGGGTTAAACTGGGTTAAACTGGGTTAACTGGGGTTAAACTGGGTTAAAGTCGGCTTAAACTGGGGTTACACTGGGCTTAAACTGGGGTTACACTGGGGTTACACTGGGGTTAAACTGGGTTAAACTGGGGTTAAACTGGGTTAAACTGGGTTAACTGGGGTTAAACTGGGGTTACACTGGGGTTATTGGGGGGATTTGGGGTTAAATTTGGGGGGATTTTTCGGGGGATTTTTGGGGTGATTCTGGCCAGAATTTGGGGTTATTCTGGTGGGATTTTGGGGATAATTTGGGATATTTGGGGATATTTTGGGATATTTTGGGGATATTTTGGGGATATTTTGGGGATATTTTGGGGATATTTTGGGGATATTTTGGGATATTTTGGGATATTTTGGGGATATTTTATTTTGGGGATATTTTGGGGATATTTTGGGGATATTTTGGGGATATTTTGGGGATATTTTTGGGGATATTTTGGGGATATTTTGGGGATATTTTGGGGATATTTTGGGATATTTTGGGGTTATTTTGGGGATATTTTGGGGTTATTTTGGGGATATTTTGGGGATATTTTGGGGATATTTTGGGGTTATTTCTGAGGATATTTTGGGGATATTTTGGGGATATTTTTGGGGATATTTTGGGGATATTTTGGGGATATTTTGGGGTTATTTTGGGATTATTTTGGGGATATTTTGGGGTTATTTTGGGGTTATTTTGGGGATATTTTTGGGGATATTTTGGGGATATTTTGGGGATATTTTTGGGGTTATTTTGGGGATATTTTTGGGGTTATTTTGGGGATATTTTGGGAATATTTTGGGGTTACTTTGGAGATATTTTTGGGGATATTTTGGGGATAATTTGGGGTTATTTTGGGGATATTTTGGGGATATTTTTTGGGTTATTCTGGGGTTATTTTGGGGATATTTTGGGATGTTTTCACCCACCCAGGCAGGGCCTCCCTGCTCCAGTCCATGCTGAAGGCTGAGCTGCTCTGGGGCCGGGTTTGGGCCGGTTCTTTTGGGGATATTTTGGGCTATTTTGGGGTTACTCTGGTGGGATTTTTGGGGATATTTTTGGGTTTTTTTTTTGATGTTTTTTGGGGTTATTTTGGGGATATTTTTGGGGATATTTTGGGGATATTTTTGTGGATATTTTGGGGATATTTTGGGGATATTTTTGGGTTATTCTGGGGTTATTTTGGGGTTATTTTGGGGATATTTTGAGGATATTTTGGGGATATTTTGGGGTTATTTTGGGGATATTTTGGGATGTTTCCACCCACCCAGGCAGGGGCTCCCTGCTCCAGTCCATGCTGAAGGCAGAGCTGCTCTGGGGCCGGGTTTGGGCCGATTCTTTCAGGGATATTTTGGGCTATTTTGGGGTTACTCTGGTGATATTTTTGGGGTTATTTTGGGGTGTTTCCACCCACCCAGGCAGGGGCTCCCTGCTCCAGTCGATGGTGAAGGCAGAGCTGCTCTGGGGCCGGGTTTGGGCCGATTCTTTCAGGGATTTTTTCAGGGATTTTTTTGGGGATATTTTGGGTTATTTTGGGGTTATTCTGGTGGGATTTTTGGGGATATTTTTGGGATTTTTTTTGGATGTTTTTGGGGTTATTTTGGGGATATTTTGGGGTTATTTTGGGGATATTTTGGGGTGTTTTTGGGGTGTTTTCCACCCACCCAGGCAGGGCCTCCCTGCTCCAGTCCATGCTGAAGGCTGAGCTGCTCTGGGGCCGGGTTTGGGCCGATTCTTTCGGGGATATTTTGGGCTATTTTGGGGTTACTCTGGTGGTATTTTTTGGGATATTTTGGGATGTTTCCACCCACCCAGGCAGGGCTCCCTGCTCCAGTCGATGGTGAAGGCTGAGCCATCCTGCAGCCGGGCCTGCAGCAGCTCCTTGAGCAGCTTCTCTGTCCTGTCCTTGTCCTCCTCGGACTCGCAGGCCGTGAAGCAGCGCTGCACGTACGCCTTCATCTCGGGGGGCCAGTCCTCGGGCTTGCCCCGGGGGGGGGTCCTGGGGGCACAAAACACCCTTTGGGGGGGGCCCACAGCAGTTTGGGGGGTCCAGGAGGAGTTTTGGGGGGTCCCAGAGCAGTTTAGGGGGTCCAGACCAGTTTTTCGGGGGTCTCGGTGAGATTTTTTAGGGCCGTTTAATGTTTTTTAGGAGATTTCTGAGGGTCCCAGAGCAATTTAGGGGGGTCCCAGAGCAGTTTTGGGGAGTCCCAGAGGAATTTGGGGGTCCCAGAGCAGTTTTGGGGGGTCCCAGAGCAGTTTGGGGGGGTCCAGGAGGAGTTTTGGGGGGTCCCAGAGCAGTTTTTCGGGGCATTTTTGGGGGTCTCGGTGAGATTTTTTAGGGCCATTTAATGATTTTTAGGAGATTTCTGGGGGTCCCAGAGCAATTTAGGGGGGTCCCAGAGGAATTTTGGGGGCTCCCAGAGCAGTTTGGAGGGTCCCAGAGCAGTTTGGGGGTCCAGGAGGAGTTTTGGGGGTCCCAGAGCAGTTTAGGGGGTCCAGACCAGTTTTTCGGGGGTCTCGGTGAGATTTTTTAGGGCCGTTTAGTGTTTTTTAGGAGATTCCTGGGGGTCCCAGAGCAGTTTTGGGGGGTCCCAGAGGAATTTGGGGGGGCCCTGAGGAATTTAGGGGGGGCCCTGAGGAATTTGGGGGTCCCAGAGAAGTTTGGGGGGTCCCAGACCAGTTTTTCAGGGCATTTTTGGGGGTCTCAGTGAGATTTTTAGAGGATTTTTTGGGGACATTTTGGGGTCCCCACCCCACATTTGGGGCCATTTTTTGGGGACATTTTTGGGGTTCCCACCCCACATTTGGGGCCATTTTCTGGGGACATTTTGGGGTTCCCACCCCACATTTGGGGCCATTTTTTGGGGCCATTTTAGGGGTTCCCACCCCACATTTGGGGCCATTTTTGGGGACATTTTTGGGGTCCCCCAGCCCACATTTGGGGCCATTTTTGGGGACATTTTGGGGGTTCCCACCCCACATTTGGGGCCATTTTTTGGGGATATTTTGGGGACATTTTGGGGTCCCCCCTCACATTTGGGGCCATTTTTGGGGTGTCCCAGCCCACATTTGGGGCCATTTTTGGGGGATATTTTGGGACATTTTGGGGGTTCCCACCCCACATTTGGGGCCATTTTTTGGGACATTTTTGGGGCCATTTTGGGGTCTCCCACCCCACATTTGGGGCCATTTTTTGGGGCCATTTTGGGGTCCCCCACCCCACATTTGGGGCCATTTTTGGGGACATTTTGGGGGGTCTCCCCCCCCACATTTGGGGCCATTTTTGGGGTTCCTACCCCACATTTGGGGCCATTTTTTGGGGATATTTTGGGGTCTCCCACCCCACATTTGGGGCCATTTTTTGGGGACATTTTGGGGGTTCCCACCCCACATTTGGGGCCATTTTTGGGGATATTTTGGGGTCCCCCACCCCACATTTGGGGCCATTTTTTGGGGCCATTTTGGGGTCTCCCACCCCACATTTGGGGCCATTTTTGGGGCCATTTTTGGGGTCCCCCACCCCACATTTGGGGCCATTTTTTGGGGTATTTTGGGGTTCCCCACCCCACATTTGGGGCCATTTTTTGGGGACATTTTGGGGTCTCCCACCCCACATTTGGGGCCATTTTTTGGGGACATTTTGGGGTTCCCACCCCACATCTGGGGCCAATTTTGGGGACATTTTGGGATCTCCCACCCCACATTTGGGGCCATTTTTTGGGGCCATTTTGGGGGTTCCCACCCCACATTTGGGGCCATTTTTTGGGGACATTTTTTGGGGACATTTTGGGGTCCCCCACCCCACATTTGGGGCCATTTTTTGGGGATATTTTGGGGTCTCCCACCCCACATTTGGGGCCATTTTTGGGGCCATTTTTTGGGGCCATTTTGGGGTCCCCCACCCCACATTTGGGGCCATTTTTTGGGAGATTTTTGGGGTCTCCCACCCCACATTTTGGGACATTTTGGGGCCATTCTGGGGTCCCCCACCCCACATTTGGGGCCATTTTTTGGGGCAATTTTTGGGGTTCCCAGCCCACATTTGGGGCCATTTTTGGGGCCATTTTTGGGGACATTTTGGGGTCCCCCAACCCACATTTGGGGCCATTTTTTGGGGACATTTTGGGGTCCCCACCCACATCTGGGGCCATTTTTGGGGACATTTTGGGGTCTCCCAACCCTCATTTGGGGCCATTTTGGGGACATTTTTGGGGACATTTTGGGGTCCCCCAACCCACATTTGGGGCCATTTTTTGGGGACATTTTGGGGTCTCCCAACCCTCATTTGGGGCCATTTTTGGGGACATTTTTGGGGTCCCCCAGCTCAGATTTGGGGCCATTTGGGGCCATTTTTTGGGGCCATTTTGGGGGTTCCCACCCCACATCTGGGGCCATTTTTGGGGACATTTTGGGGTCCCCCACCCCACATTTGGGGCCATTTTTGGGGACATTTTGGGGTCTCCCACCCCACATTTGGGGCCATTTTCCCCCCTGGGCTGCTCCCCCCCAAAGCCGGGGGGGGGCAGCACAAAGGGGCGCTTGGGCAGCTGGAACTTGAGACCCCCCGAGCCTGGAGCCTCTGGGGGCAAATTTGGGGGGTCAGGGGGGGAATTGGGGGGTCAGGGGCAAAATCTGGGGGGATTTGAGGGAGGTTTGGGGGGAAATTGGGGGATTTTGGGGGTTTAAAGGGATTTTTGGGGGGGTTTAAAGGGATTTTGGGGGTTTAAAGGGATTTTTGGGGGGGTTAAAAGGGATTTTGGGGTTTAAAGGATTTTGAGGTTAAAGGGATTTTGGGTTAAAAGGATTTTGGGGGTTTAAAGGATTTTGGGGTTTAAAGGATTTTGGGTTTAAAGGATTTTAGAGGTTAAAAGGATTTTGGGGTTAAAGGATTTTGGAGTTTAAAGGATTTTGGAAAGGGATTTTCTGGAGATTTGAGGATTTTGGGGAGTTAAAGGATTTGGAGGGTTAAGGGATTTTGGGGGTTAAAGGGATTTTGGGAGATTTTAAAGATTTTGGGGATTCGGAAGATTTGGGGATTTGGGGATTTGGGGGATTTGGAGGATAGATGATTTTGGGAGTGAATGTTGGGATTTTGGGGATGATTTTGAGCAAGAATTTTGGGAGATTTGGGATGATTTTGGGGATTTGGGGATGGGGATTTGGGGATTTTGGGGATTTGGGGATGATTTTAGATGATTTGGGGGATTTGGGATGATTTTGGATGATTTTGGGGGATTTAGGGATGACTTTGGGGATGATTTTGGGGATGATTTGGGATGATTTTGGGGGATTTGGGGATGATTTTGGGGATGATTTTGGGGATGATTTTGGGGGGATTTGGGGATGATTTTGGGATGATTTTGGGGATGATTTTGGGATGATTTTGGGGGGATTTGGGGATGATTTTGGGGGGTTTTGGGGATGATTTTGGGGGATGATTTTGGGATGATTTTGGGGATGATTTTGGGGATGATTTTGGGGGGGTCTCTTACGTTTCATGCGGCTCCAGAGCTGCCCCCCCCCCTTCTTGCCCTTCGGGGGGGGCCCCCCCCCCTCGCTGTAGTGGGGGGAGGGGAAGGGGTGGAGCCCCCTGGGAGTCCCTGCGCCCCCGCCCTGCCAGACCCCCCCAGAGCGTGGGAGGGGCTGGGGGCCTGGGGGCTGGGGCCCCGAACGCCGACGCCTCCTCCAGGCCGGGCACCGGGGGCTGCTGTGGGGGAGGGGAGGGCTCAGATTTTTGGGAGACCTCCCCAAAACCCCAACCCCCAGCTGAGCCCCTCCCCCCCCTTACCTGGCCCAGGCCACTCTGCTGCTGGGGGGGGGCTGGGGGCTGCTGCTGGGGGGGGGTGGGGGCGTAGGAAGCCCCTCCCCCCGCGGCGTAGGGGGCGGTGGGGGCGCCATAACCGGGGTACACCCCCTGCTGTGAGAGAGAGACCCCCCCAAAATTAATGGTACAGCCCAGAGACCTCCCCACAACTGGGTACACTGTGAGAGACAGACCCCCAATTAATGGTACAGCCCAGAGACCCCCCTTTAAATTAATGGTACAGCCCAGAGACCCCCTTTAAATTAATGGTACAGCCCAGAGACCCCCCCATAACCGGGGTACACCCCCTGCTGTGAGAGAGAGACCCCCCAGAATTAATGGTACAGCCCAGAGACCCCCTTTAAATTAATGGTACAGCCCAGAGACCCCCCCTTTAAATTAATGGTACAGCCCAAAGACCCCCCACCCCCCCCCGAATCAATGGTCTGGCCCAAAGCGCCCCTTTAGTTACTGGCACACCCCAGACACCCACCCTCCAAAATTAATGGTACAGGCCAAAACACCCCCAGCCCCATTTTGGGAGCCCCCAGCCCCATTTCAGGCTCCCCAGTCCTATTTTGGGTGCCCCCAGCCCCATTTTGGGGCTCCCCAGCCCCATTTCCCACCCCCAGCCCCATTTTGGGTGCCTCCAGTCCCATTTTGGGAGCCCCCAGCCCCATTTCAGGCTCCCCCAGCCCCATTTCGGGGTCCCCCAGCCCCATTTTGGGTGCCCCCAGCCCCATTTCAGGCTCCCCCAGCCCCATTTTGGGGTCCCCCAGCCCCATTTCAGGTGCCCCCAGCCCCATTTCAGGCTCCCCCAGACCCATTTCGGGGTCCCCCAGCCCCATTTCAGGCTCCCCCAGCCCCATTTTGGGTGCCCCCAGCCCCATTCTGGGGCCCCCCAGCCCCATTTTGGGAGCCCCCAGCCCCATTTCAGGCTCCCCCAGCCCCATTTCGGGGTCCCCCAGCCCCATTTTGGGGTCCCCAGCCCCATTTTGGGGTCCCCAGCCCCATTTGCAGGGTCCCCAGCCCCATTTCCCACCCCCAGCCCCATTTTGAGAGCCCCCAGTCCCATTTTGGGAGCCCCCAGCCCCATTTCAGGCTCCCCCAGCCCCATTTGCAGGGTCTCCAGCCCCATTTCCTGCCCCCAGCCCCATTTTGGGAGCCCCCAGCCCCATTTCAGGCTCCCCCAGCCCCATTTCGGGTGCCCCCAGCCCCATTTCAGGCTCCCCCAGCCCCATTTCAGGTCCCCCCAGCCCCATTTCAGGCTCCCCCAGCCCCATTTCAGCCCCCCTCACCACAGGGTAGTAGTATCCGTAGGGGTAGTAGCCCCCCCCGTAGGGCTGGTACCACTGGTAGTACTGGGGGGGCTGGGCCTGCTGCAGAGACGGGTCCCCCTGCGAGGGGGGGGCGTACTGGGGACAGCAGAGAGGGGAGGGGAGGGGGGCACGGGTGAGAGACCCCCCCCACAAATGGGGAGAGTCACCCACAGGGAAAGAAAATAATTAAATAAAAAAAACCAACAGAAAAAAAAAAAATCCACAGAAAATCCAAAAAATATTCAGAGACCCCCAAAACCTGCCCAAAACACAGAGACCCCCTCAAAAAAAAACACAGAGACTCCCCCAAATAAACACAAACCCCCTCAAGACCCCCCAAAACCCCCTCAGGACCCCCCCAAATCCCTCTGGGACCCCTCAGAACCCCCCAAAACCTTCTGAGACCCCCTAAACAAACACAAACCCCCACCAAGTCCCTCTGAGACCCCCCCAAGATCCCCCCAAAACCCTCTGAGACCCCTCAAGATCCCCCAAAAAACACAGAGACCCACCCCAAAACAAACACAAACCCCTTCAGGACTCCCCCAAAAATCCCTCAGGATCCCCCCAAATCCCTCTGGGCCCCCCAAACAAACACAAACCCCCTCAGGACCCCCACAAATCCCTCTGGGACCCCCCAAACAAGCACAAACTCCCCCCAGACCCCCCCCCAAAACCCCCTCAGGACCCCCCCAAATCCCTCTGGGACCCCTTAGAACCCCCCCCAAAAACCACAGAGATCCCATCAAAGACCCCCAAAAAAAAAAAAATATAAACCCCAAGACCCCCCAGAAAACCCCCAAGTCCCCCTCAAATCCCTCTGCGTCCCCCCACCACCTCACCTGGGCCGCTCCCCGCCCCCCGCCCCTTTGGCGCCGCCGGCCGCGGCTTTGCTGATGCTGGCCAGCGCCTGCCGCGCCTTCTCCCACTCGGGGTTCTCGGGGGGCGCGGGCGGCTCCTCCCGCGCGGGGCCGGCGGCGGCGGCGAGCGCGAACGGGGCGGCCCTGAGGGAGCAACGGAACCGGGGAGAGTCGGCTCGGGAAAATCCCGGCTCCTCCACCCCTCACGCTCCCGGCTGCCCCTCTCACCACTCTCGCTGGTCGCCCAGGTTAGTGGCCATGGCGGGGGCGGCCCCAGAGCCCCGCTCGGGGCCGCCGCGGATCGCGACAGGCGCGATGAGCGCGACCGGGCCAAGATGGCGGCGCCGCCCGCGCGCTGCCTCCCTCACGGAGCCGCTTCCGGTTGGCGCCGCCAATGAGAGCGCGGGAAGCGGCAACGGCGGCCGCGCGCGGACAAAATAACGGAAGTGCGCGAGGGAACAGGGAACGGCGGCCGCGAGGGGACAAAATAACCGAAGAGCGCGAGGGAACGGTGGCCGCGCGCGGACAAACGAACGGAAGTCTGCGTGAGGCGGAGGGAGAACGGCGGCCGTAAGGGGACAAAATAACGAAAGCGCGCGGGGGAACGGGCAACGAATTTTGGTCATTTCGGGGTCATTTTGGGTCATTTGAGGTGGTTTGGGATAAACCAGTCCAGACCAGTTCAAACCAGTCCCTCCCAGTAGAAACCAGTATAAACCAGTTCCCTTCAGTCCCTCGCAGTCCAAACCAGTCCCTCCCAGAATAAACCAGTAGAAAACCAGTATAAACCAGTGCCTCCCAGTATAAACCAGTTTGAACCAGTCCCTCCCACTGTAAACCAGTATAAAACCAGCCCAAACCAGTCCCTCCCAGTATAAACCAGTTCAAACCAGTCAAAAAAGGGACCCAAGAGACTCCAGCAGGGCTCAGCCACTTTATTGAGGGAAAGAAAATATGGGGAAAATTTTGGGAAAATTTGGGAAATTTCGGGATTTTGGGAAAATTTGGGGAAATTTTGGGATTTTTGGGGAAATTTTTGGGGATTTGGGGAAATTTGGGGAATTTTTGGGGATTTTTGGGAGAATTTGGGAAATTTTGGGATTTTTGGGGGATTTGGGGAAATTTTGGGAGAATTTTTGGGATTTTTGGGGGAAATTTTGGGATTTTTTTTTTTTGAGGGAATTTTGGGGGAATTTTTGGGATTTTTTGGGAATCTCGGGGGAAGTTTTGGGGGAAATTTTAGGAATTTTTGGGAATTTTTGGGGTCATCCCCAGCTCATCCCAGAGGGATTCACAACTGGGGGGGAGGGGGGGGGAAACCCAAAACTTTTTGGGGAAAATCCCCAAAATTTGGGTGGAAAAATCCCAAAAATTTGGGTGGAAAATACCAAAATTTGAAGGGGGTGGAGAGGCAAAAATTAAAGGAAAAAATCCCAAAATTTTGGGGAAAAAAAAAAATTCAAATTTTGGGGTCAAATCATTCCAGGAACCCCCAAATTTTTTGGGAATTTTTCAAGGAGATCCCAAATTTTTGCTGGAATTTTTTGGGATGCTCAAAAAGTTTGGGAAAAAAAATCCGAAAATTTGGGAAAAAAATCCAAAATTGGGGGAAAAGTTTTTAATGATTTGGGATTAAATTAAAATGAAATTAAAATTCTAAATTATTTTGGGGAATTTTTTTTTTTTTTGGGGGGGATTTTGGTATGGTCCAAATTAGGGGGGAAAAAGCAGAAAAATAAGAGGAAGAATTCAATTTTTTCGTGAATTTTTTTTGGGTTTTTTTGGGGATTTTGGGACTTTCAGACCCAAAATTTTTTTTGGGGGGTTCCCCAAATTTTTTGGGGTCACACGAGGAACCCCTGCAATTGGTACGATCCAAAATAGGGGGGAAAAACTGAAAAATAAGAGGAAAAATCCAAATTTTTTCGGATTTTTTTGGGGATTTCGGGACTTTCGGACCCAAAATTTTTTTGGGGGTTCCCCAAATTTTTTGGGTCACACGAGGGACCCCTGCCATTGGTACGGTCCAAAATAGGGGGGAAAAACTGAAAAAATAAGAGGAAAAATCCAATTTTGGTGAGATTTTTTTGGGGCTTTTGAGGTTTTTTGGGGTGTGAGAACCCCAAATTTTTTAAGGGGGGGATTCCTGGATTTTTTGGGGCTCCCCTAATTTTCTGGGGATCCCTACACTTGGTACGATCCAAAATAGGGGGGAAAAACTGAAAAAATAAGAGGAAAAATCCAAATTTTTTCGGATTTTTTTGGGGATTTCGGGACTTTCGGACCCAAATTTTTTTGGGGGACTTCCCAAATTTTTGGGGTCACACGAGGGACCCCTGCAATTGGTACGATCCAAAATAGGGGGGAAAAACTGAAAAAATAAGAGGAAAAATCCAATTTTGGTGAGATTTTTTTGGGGCTTTTGAGGTTTTTTGGGGTGTGAGAACCCAAATTTTTTTAGGGGAGGATTCCTGGATTTTTTTGGGGCTCCCCTAATTTTCTGGGGATCCCTACACTTGGTACGATCCAAAATAGGGGAAAAAACTGAAAAATAAGAGGAAAAAAATCCAAATTTTTTCTGATTTTTTGGGGATTTCAGGACTTTCGGACCCCAAATTTTTTTTGGGGGGTTCCCCAAATTTTTTTGGGTGACACGAGGGACCCCTGCAATTGGTACGATCCAAAAAAGGGGGGGAGAAAAATTGAAAAATAGGTGGAAAAATCCAATTTTGGTGAGATTTTTTTGGGGCTTTTGAGGTTTTTTGGGGTGTGAGAACCCCAAATTTTTTTAGGGGAGGATTCCTGGATTTTTTGGGGCTCCCCTAATTTTCTGGGGATCCCTACACTTGGTACGATCCAAAATAGGGGGGAAAAATGGAAAAATAAGAGGAAAAATCCAAATTTTTTCGCATTTTTTTGGGATTTCGGGACTTTCAGACCCAAATTTTTTTTGGGGGGTTCCCCAAATTTTTTGGGGTCACACGAGGGACCCCTGCAATTGGTACGATCCAAAATAGGGGGGAAAAACTGAAAAAATAAGAGGAAAAATCCAAATTTTTTCGGATTTTTTTTGGGATTTCGGGACTTTCGGACCCCAAATTTTTTTGGGGGGTTCCCCAAAATTTTTTGGGGTCACACGAGGGAGCCTTGGGGCTGTGGGAAGTCGGGGTTGGTGAAGCTGAACCCCTCGAACTCGGCTTGGTCCAGCCCGGCCAGAACCAACGCGTCCGGGGGGGTCAGAGCGGGCGGGGCCCGAGTGAAAAATTTATCGAAATTTTCACCGTTCAAAATCTGGAAAATAGAAAAGGAAATGAAAAATGGATGGAAAATTAGGGAAAATGGGGAAAAATTGGGAAGTAAAAATGGGAAAAAATTGAAATGAAAGGAAATTTGGGAGAAATAAAATTGGGAAAAGAAAATGGGAAATGGAGTAAATGGGAAAAAATGGGAAAATCTAATTAGGAAAATTTAATGGAAATGGAAAAATGGGGAAAAATGGGAAAAATAAAAAAGGGAAAATGGGAAAAAATGGGAAAATTGATGGGAAAATGGGAAATAGGAAAAATGGAAAATTGGGGAAAATAAATTGGGAAAAAATGGGAAAGGGAAATGGGAAAGAATGAAAATTGGGAAAATAAGGTGGAAATGAAAAATGAGAAAATGGAGAGGAAAAATTGGGAAAAAATTGGGAAAAGGAAAATAATTGGGGAAATGGGAAAAATTGGGGATTGAAAAGGAATATGAAATGGAAAAATGGGGAAAAATGGGGAAAGGATGGGGAAAAATAAAATGGGAAAAAATGGGGAAAAATGAGTAAAAATTGGGTAAAAATGGAGAAAATTTTGAGAAATTTTGGGGAAAAAATTGGGGGAAAAAAGGTAAAAAATGGGGAAAAATTGGGAGGAAAATTTGTGACGATTTGGAGGAAAATTTGGGAAAATTTGGGGTAAATTGGAGGAAAAAGGGGAAAAATGGGAGAAAAAAATTGTGGAAATTGGGGGAAAATTGGGGAAATAATTTGGGAATAATTGAGGGGAAAATTTGGACAAAATTGGGTAAAAAATGGGAAAAATTTGGAAAAAATTGGGTAAAAAATGGGGAAAAATAGGAAAAAAAAGGTAAGAGAAGTAAAACAAGAATAAAAAGAAAAATAAAGGAAAAATAAAGAATTTTTTTAAAAGAAAAGAGCAACAAAAAGGAAAAAACAGGAAAAGCAGAAAAAAACAGAAAAAAAGGAAAAAGAAAAACAAAACAAAAAATTCCCAAAATCCCTCAAAAAACCCAAAAAATAAAAGTAAAAAAAAAATTTAAAAATATAAAATAAAATAAATTAAAGAAAAAATTAAAAAGCAAAAATAAAAAAAAATTCCCCCCCCAAAAGCCCCAAATTTTTTCCCCAAAAAACCCCAAATTTTCCCCAAATCCCCCAAAATCCCAAATTTCCCAAAATCCCAAATTCCACCCCAAAAATCCCAAAATTCCCCCCAAAAAACCAAACGGACAAACACAGAGAGAGAGAAAAGGCGGGGTCAGAGGGGGAGGCAAAATTGGGGAATTTTGGGGAAATTTGGGGGATTTTGGGGAAAAATTTGGGGAAATTTTGGGGAAATTTGAGGGGAATTTGGAGTTAGGGATTTTGGAAAAAATGAGAAATTTTTGGGGTTTTTTGGGAGGAATTTTGGGGAAATTTTGGGGAATTTTGGGGATTTTTGGGGGGATTTTGGGGGGATTTTTGGGGATTTTTGGGGAATGATTAAAAAAATTTTGGGGATTTTTGGGGGGATTTTGGGGATTTTTGGGGAATGTTTAAAGAAAATTTTGGGGATTTTGGGGATTTTGGGATTTTGGGGAATGTTTAAGGAAAATTTTGGGGATTTTTGGGGGGATTTTTTGGGATTTTTGGGGAATGTTTAAAGAAAATTTTAGGGGATTTTGGGGGATTTTTTGGGATTTTTGGGGAATGTTTAAAAAAATTTTGGGGGATTTTGGGGGGTTTTGGGATTTTTGGGGAATGTTTAAAGAAAATTTTGGGGGATTTTTTGGGGGATTTTTTGGGATTTTTGGGGAATGTTTAAAAAGGAAAATTTTGGGGATTTTTGGGGATTTTGGGGATTTTTGGGGAATGTTTAAAAAAATTTTGGGGATTTTTTGGGGATTTTGGGATTTTTGGGGAATGTTTAAGGAAAATTTTTGGGGATTTTTGGGGAAATTTTGGGGATTTTTGGGGTATTTTGGGGATTTTTGGGAATGTTTAATTTTGAAGGGGGATTTTGGATTTTTGGGGAATGTTTAAGGAAAATTTTTGGGGATTTTTGGGGAATGTTTAAAGAAAATTTTGGGGATTTTTGGGGAATGTTTAAAGAAAATTTTGGGGAAATTTTTGGGATTTTTGGGGAATGTTTAAGGAAAATTTTGGGGGATTTTTGGGGGGATTTTTGGGGAATTTTGGGGAATCTTTAAGGAAAATTTTGGGGGATTTTTGGGGGATTTTGGGGGGATTTTGGGGGGTTTTGAGGAAGAATTTGGGGGATTTTGGTGTGGATTTTTAGAAGAATTTTGGAGTTTTTGGGGATTTTGGGGAATTTTTGGAGGATTTGGGGGCATTTTGGGGGATTTTTGGGTGGAATTTTTAGGGAATTTTTAGGGAATTTTTAGGGAATTTTGGGAATTTTTGGTGAGGACTTTTGGGGTAATTTTGGGGAGAATTTTGGGATTTTTGGGGTGATTTTTGGGGTGAATTTAATGGGATTTTTTTTGAAAATTCAGGATTTTTTGGGAGGATTTTGGGGGATTTTTGGGATGATTTTGGGGAGATTTTAATGGGATTTTTTTTTGAAAATTCAGGATTTTTTTGGGGAATCTTTGGGAATTTTTGAGGATGATTTTGGGGGGATTTTGGGATGATTTCTGGGTGGTTTTTGGGACATTTCTGGGGTGATTTTAAGGAATTTTTGGGGATTTTTGGGGTGATTTTTGGGGCAATTTTAATGGGATTTTTTGAAAATTCAGGATTTTTTTGGGACGATTTTGGGGTGATTTTGGGACGATTTTGGGGTGATTTTGGGATGATTTCTGGGTGATTTTTGGGACATTTCTGGGGTGATTTTAAGGAATTTTTGGGGGATTTTTGGGGTGATTTTTGGGGCGATTTTAATGGGATTTTTTTTGAAAATTCAGGATTTTTTTGGGAGGATTTTGGGGGATTTTTGGGATGATTTTGGGGCGATTTTAATGGGATTTTTTTTTGAAAATTCAGGATTTTTTTGGGGAATCTTTGGGAATTTTTGAGAATGATTTTGGGGTGATTTTGGGGAATTTTTGGGATGATTTTGGGGTGATTTTTGGGACATTTCTGGGGTGATTTCAAGGAATTTTTTGAGGATTTTTGGGGTGATTTTGGGGCAATTTTAATGGGATTTTTTTTGAAAATTCAGTAATTTTTTGGGACGATTTTGGGGAATTTTTGGGGTGATTTTGGGGCGATTTTAATGGGATTTTTTTTGAAAATTCAGGATTTTTTTGGGGAATCTTTGGGAAGTTTTGAGAATGATTTTGGGGTGATTTTGGGATGATTTCTGGGTGGTTTTTGGGACATTTCTGGGGTGATTTTAAGGAATTTTTGGGGATTTTTGGGGTGATTTTTGGGGCGATTTTAATGGGATTTTTTTTGAAAATTCAGGATATTTTTGGGACGATTTTGGGGTGATTTTGGGATGATTTCTGGGTGGTTTTTGGGACATTTCTGGGGTGATTTCAAGGATTTATTTTTTATTTTTGGGGTGATTTTTGGGGCAAATTTAATGGGATTTTTTTTTGAAAATTCAGGATTTTTTTGGGACGATTTTGGGGTGATTTTGGGATGATTTCTGGGTGGTTTTTGGGACATTTCTGGGGTGATTTTAAGGAATTTTTTGGGATTTTTGGGGTGATTTTTGGGGCGATTTTAATGGGATTTTTTTTGAAAATTCAGGATTTTTTTTGGGCATCTTTGGGAAGTTTTGAGGATGATTTTGGGGGGATTTTGGGATGATTTTGGGATGATTTCGGGGTGATTTTTGGGACATTTCTGGGGTGATTTCAAGTAATTTTTTGGGATTTTTGGGGTGATTTTTGGGGCGATTTTAATGGGATTTTTTTGGAAAATTCAGGATTTTTTTGGGACGATTTGGGGAGGATTTTGGGGTGATTTTGGGGGTTTTGGGGGCACTCACCGGGCGGGGGGTGAAGGGGGGAGGCACCTCCAGCCGCTCCAGCCGCTCCCAGTCCGTGCGGCGGAAGAAGGGGTGACCCCGAACCTCCTGCTCCCCCCCCGGGCCGGCCCCCAGCCTCTTCCCAGGGTGCTTGGTCAGGAACTGAGGAACCAAAAATTCCCAAATAGCCCCAAAATTCCCGAGAAAAACAAAAAAAACCCCGAGAAAATCGGGGCAGGGACGGGGAAAATACGAGGAAAAACGTTTTGGGAAAAGGGGAAAAAATTCAGCGCAAAAATGGGGTTGGGGTGATGAAATTCCCGGGAAATTTTCATGGAATTCTTAGAAAATTTCTGGATGTTTCTGGATAATTCCCAGAATTCACAAAATTTCTGGAAAAACAAAAAAAACCTGAAGAAAATCGGGGCAGGGATGGGGAAAATGGGAGGAAAAATGATTTGGGGAAAAAAGGAAAATTTGGCCAAAAAATTGTTCTGAAATCATGAAATTCCTGCAAAAGTTCCATGAAATTCCTGGGGAATTTTCTGGGAAATTCCTGGAATTCACAAAATTTCTGGGAAAACAAAAAAAGCCCCGAGAAAATTGGGGCAGGGATGGGGAAAATGGGAGGAAAAATGATTTGGGAAAAAGGGAAATTTTAGCACAAAAATTGGGAAAATTTGGGGGAAATTTGGGAGAAAAAACCAGGAAAAAATGGGGGAAATGGGGAGAAAATTGGGGGGGAAAAGGGAAAAAATCAGGGAAATTTTGGGGGAAATATCAGGAAAAATTTGGGAAAAAAGGGGGAAAAATCAGGAATAAAACTGGGGAAAATCGGGGGAAAAATTTGGGAAAAATCAGGAAAAAATCAGAAAAAAATCTGGGAAAAGCAGCAAAAAATTGGGGGAAAATTTGGGAAAAACCAGGAATAAATCAGGAAAAAATCAGGGGAAAAAATTGGATAAAATCAGGAAATAATGGAAAATAAATCAAGGAAAAAAATCAGGAAAAATTGGAAAAATTTGGGAAAAGTCAGGAAAAAAATCAGGGAAAATTTTAGGAAAAATTAGGAAAAACCAGGAATAAATCAGGAAAAAAATCAGGAAAAAAATCAGGAAAAAATGGAAAAATTTGGGAAAAGTCGAGAAGAAAATCAGGGAAAAAAGTAGGAAAAATTAGTAAAAACCAGGAATAAATCAGGAAAAAAATCAGGAAAAAAATCAGGAAAAAATTGGAAAAATTAGGGAAAAGTCAGGAAAAAAATCAGGGAAAAAATTAGGAAAAATTAGGAAAAATCAGGAATAAATCAGGAAAAATTCAGGAAAAAATCAGTAAAAATTAGGAAAAAATCAGGAAAAAAATGGAAAAATTAGGGAAAAGTCAGAAAAAAAATCAGGGAAAAAATTAGGAAAAATTAGGAAAAACCAGGAATAAATCAAGAAAAATTCAGGAAAAAATCAGTAAAAATTAGGAAAAAATCAGGAAAAAAATGGAAAAATTTGGGGAAAATCAGGAAAAAAAAATCAGGAGAATCAGGAAAAAATGAGAAATAAATGGGAAAAAAAATCGGAAAAAAAATCAGAAAAAAATGAGAAAAAAATGGGAAAAAAATGAGAAAAAAATGGGAAAAATGATGAAAAAAAAGGGATAAAAAGGGGGAAAAAAGGGGATATTTTGCAGGGATTTTGGCAGGGGTTTGGGAATGGTTGGGCTGGGGATTTTTGGGAATTCTCACCCCCTTGCAGATGGCCACGGCCTCCCGGGACAGGGCTTTGGGGTAGGTCACTGTCTGCTCCAGGATGGACTGGAACAGCTCGTCCTCGTCCTCGCCGTCAAAGGGGGGCTGGGACGGGGGGGGATGGGCCCAGAGTCAGCCCAGAATGGGCCCAAAATATTCCCAAAATGATCCCAAACTTAGCCCAAAATAGTCCCAAAGTCAGCCCCAAATATTCCTAAAATAGTCCCAAAGTCAGCCCAAAGTTAGCCCAAAATATTCCCAAAGTCAGCCCCAAATATTCCTAAAATAGTCCCAAAATATTCCCAAAATTAACCCAAAATATTCCCAAAATATTCCCAAAATATTCCCAAAATATTCCCAAAATATTCCCAAAATATTCCCAAAATATTCCCAAAATTATCCCAAACTTAGCCCAAAATAGTCCCAAAGTCAGCCCAAAGTTAGCCCAAAATAGTCCCAAAGTCAGCCCAAAATATTCCCAAAATAGTCCCAAAATATTCCCAAAATGATCCCAAAGTCAGCCCAGAATGGGCCCAAACTTAGCCCAAAGTCAGCCCAAAATTAGCCCAAAATATTCCCAAAATTAGCCCAAAATATTCCCAAAATTAGCCCAAAATATTCCCAAAGTTAGCCCAAATATTCCCAAAATTAGCCCAAAATATTCCCAAAATATTCCCAAAATTAGCCTAAAATAGTCCCAAAGTCTGCCCAAAAAATTCCCAAAATATTCCCAAAGTTAGCCCAAAATTAGCCCAAAACAGTCCCAAAATATTCCCAAAATGATCCCAAAGTCAGCCCAAAATAGTCCCAAAGTCAGCCCAGAATGGGCCCAGAGTCAGCCCAAAGTTATCCCAAAATAGTCCCAAAATAGTCCCAAAATATTCCCAAAATGATCCCAAACTTAGCCCAAAATATTCCCAAAGTCAGCCCAAAATATTCCCAAAATAGTCCCAAAATGATCCCAAACTTGGCCCAAAATATTCCCAAAATGATCCCAAACTTAGCCCAAAATATTCCCAAAGTCAGCCCAAAATATTCCCAAAATAGTCCCAAAATATTCCCAAAATGATCCCAAACTTAGCCCAAAATAGTCCCAAAGTCAGCCCAGAATGGGCCCAGAGTCAGCCCAAAGTTATCCCAAAGTTAGCCCAAAATATTCCCAAAATGATCCCAGAGTCAGCCCAAAATAGTCCCAAAGTTAGGCCAAAGTTATCCCAAAATTAGCCCAAAATTAGCCCAAAATAGTCCCAAAGTTAGGCCAAAGTCAGCCCAGAATAGTCCCAAAATATGCACAAAATATGCCCAAAGTCAGCCCAGAATAGGCCCAGAGTCAGCCCAAAGTTATCCCAAAATAGTCCCAAAATATTCCCAAAATAGTCCCAAAATATTCCCAAAATATTCCCAAAGTTAGCCCAAAATAGTCCTAAAATTAGCCCAAAACAGTCCCAAAATATTCCCAAAATGATCCCAAAGTTATCCCAAAATATTCCCAAAGTCAGCCCCAAATATTCCTAAAATAGTCCCAAAATATTCCCAAAATGATCCCAAAGTCAGCCCAAAATTAGCCCAAAATAAGCCCAAAATTAGCCCAAAATAGTCCCAAAGTTAGCCCAAATATTCCCAAAATTAGCCCAAAATATTCCCAAAATATTCCCAAAATATTCCCAAAATATTCCCAAAATATTTCCAAAATTAGCCCAAAGTTATCCCAAAATAGTCCCAAAGTTAGCCCAAAAAATTCCCAAAATATTCCCAAAGTTAGCCCAAAATTAGCCCAAAACAGTCCCAAAATATTCCCAAAATATTCCCAAAGTCAGCCCAAAATAGTCCCAAAATTAGCCCAAATCAGTCCCAAAATATTCCCAAAATATTCCCAAAATATTCCCAAAATATTCCCAAAATTAGCCCAAAATAGTCCCAAAATTATCCCAAAATATCCCCAGAATGTTACCAAAATACTCCCAAAATACCCCAAAATTATCCCAAAACATTTCTAAAATTATCCCAAAATTATCCCAAAAAATTCCCCAAAATTTCCCAAATCCCCAAAATCTCCTAAAAAAAAAAAATTCCATGAAATCCAAAATAATCCCTGAAAAACCTCAAAAAAATCCCTAAAAATTCCCCCAAAAAATTAAAAAAAAAATCCCAAAAATTCCCAAATCTTTCCCAAAATTCCCAAATTCCCCCAAAATTCCCGAATTTCCCCCCAAATTCCCAAATTTCCCCCAAAATTCCCCTGAATTTCTCACCTGCCCCGCCAGCATCTCGTAGAGGAGGACGCTAATCTGAAGCTCCACCAGTCCACAGTTTCCCAAAAATAGGGTTGATAAGCAATAATCTGAAATTTGGGGATCCCAAATTATCCCAAAATTCCCAAATTTCCCAAAAATTCCCAAAATCTGGGAATTCCCAAAAAAATCCCCGAAAAAATGAGGCAAAAATGGAATTTTTGGGGTTTTTTTTGTTGATTTTTGGGATTTTTTTTTGCTGGGATTTAAGGGGATAAAATCCGAAAAAGTCCCAAAAAATTCCCCCCAAAATTCCCAAAAATCCCCAAAAGTTTCCAAAATAATTCCCAGAATTCCCAAAATTTGGGAATTCCCAAAAAAAATCCCCGAAAAAATGAGGCAAAAATGGAATTTTGGGGTTTTTTTGTTGATTTTTGGGATTTTTTTTGCTGGGATTTAAGGATAAAATCCGAAAAAAGTCCCAAAAAATTCCCCCCAAAATTCCCAAAAATCTCCAAAAGTTTCCAAAATAATTCCCAGAATTCCCAAAATTTGGGAATTCCCAAAAAAAATCGAAAAATGGGGCAAAAATGGAATTTTTGGGGTTTTTTTTGTTGATTTTTGGGATTTTTTTTTGCTGGGATTTAAGGGGATAAAAATCCGAAAAAAGTCCCAAAAATTCCCCCAAAATTCCCAAAAATCCCCAAAATTTCAAAAATAATTCCAGAATTCCCAAAATTTGGGAATTCCCAAAAAAATCCCGAAAAATGAGGCAAAAATGGAATTTTGGGTTTTTTTGTTGATTTTGGGATTTTTTTTTGCTGGGATTTAAGGGGATAAAAATCCGAAAAGTCCCAAAAATCCCAAAAAAAATTCCCCAGAATTCCCAAAATTCCCAAAAAAAAATCCCCAAAAATTTCCAAAATAATTCCCAGAATTCCCAAAATTTGGGAATTCCCAAAAAAATTTGGAATTCCCCCGAAAAATGGGGCAAAATGGAATTTTGGGGGTTTTTGTTGATTTTTGGGATTTTTTTGCTGGGATTTAAGGGGATAAAATCCGAAAAAGTCCCAAAAATTCCCCAAAATTCCCAAAAATCCCCAAAAGTTTCAAAATAATTCCCAGAATTCCCAAAATTTGGGAATTCCCAAAAAATTCCCCGAAAAAATGGGGCAAAAATGGAATTTTTGGGGTTTTTTTTGTTGATTTTTGGGATTTTTTGCTGGGATTTAAAAAGGGGATAAAATCCGAAAAAGTCCCAAAAAATTCCCCCAAAATTCCCAAAATCCCCAAAAATTTCAAAATAATTCCCAGAATTCCCAAAATTTGGGAATTCCCAAAAAAATCCCGAAAAAAATGGGGCAAAATGGAATTTTGGGGTTTTTTTTTCAAAATTGATTTTTGGGATTTTTTTTTTTGCTGGGATTTAAGGGGATAAAATCCGAAAAAGTCCCAAAAATTCCCCCAAAATTCAAAAAAATCCCCAAAAATTTCCAAAATAATTCCCAGAATTCCCAAAATCTGGGAATTCCCAAAAAAATCCCCGAAAAAATGAGGCAAAAATGGAATTTTTGGGGTTTTTTTTGTTGATTTTTGGGATTTTTTTTTTGCTGGGATTTAAGGGGATAAAATCCGAAAAAGTCCCAAAAAATTCCCCCCAAAATTCCCAAAAATCCCCAAAAATTTCCAAAATAATTCCCAGAATTCCCAAAATTTGGGAATTCCCAAAAAAATCCCCGAAAAAATGGGGCAAAAATGGAATTTTGGGGGTTTTTTTTGTTGATTTTGGGATTTTTGCTGGGATTTAAGGGGATAAAATCCGAAAAAGTCCCAAAAAATTCCCCCCAAAATTCCCAAAAATCCCCAAAAGTTTCCAAAATAATTCCCAGAATTCCCAAAATTTGGGAATTCCCAAAAAAAAAAATCCTGAAAATGGGGCAAAATGGAATTTTGGGGTTTTTTGTTGATTTTTGGGATTTTTTGCTGGGATTTAAGGGGATAAAATCCAAAAGTCCCAAAAATTCCCCCAAAATTCCCAAAATCCCCAAAAATTTCAAAATAATTCCCAGAATTCCCAAAATTTGGGAATTCCCAAAAAAAATCCGAAAAATGGGGCAAAAATGGAATTTTGGGGTTTTTTTGTTGATTTTGGGATTTTTTGCTGGGATTTAAGGGATAAAATTCCCAAAAAAACCCCAAAAAATTCAAAAAAATCGCAAAAATTCCTCCCAAAATTCCCAAAAAATTCCCAAAAAATCCCCCAAAAAACCCCAAAAAATTCTCCCAAAAATAAAAAAAAATCCCCCAAAAATTCCTAAAAATTCCCAAAAAAATCCCCCAAAAATTCCCAAAAAAAATCCCCCAAAAATTCCTAAAAAATTTCCAAAAAATTCCCCAAAAAATCCCCACAAAATTCCAAAAAAATTCCTAAAAAATTCCCCAAAAAAATCCCAAAAAATTCCCTAAAAAATTCCCCCAAAAAAATTCCCAGAATTCCCAAAATTTGGGAATTCTCAAAAAAATCCCCGAAAAAATGGGGCAAAAATAGAATTTTTTGGGGTTTTTTTTTCTGGGATTTTTTTGGGAATTCCCAAATTTGGGAATTTTGGGAGGGAATTTTGGGAAGTTTTGGGAATTCCCAAATCCTGGCTCCTCAAACCCCAAAATTTCCAAAAAACTCGAAAAAAATCAACAAAAATTCCAATTTTTTCCGTTTTCCCCCAAATTTCCTGATTTTGGTTTTTCCCACTTTGGGAATTTTGGGAATTTTGGGAATTTTGGGGGATTTTTGGGAATTTTGGGAATTCTCAAATCCTGCCTCTCCAAACTCCCAAAAATTCCCCAAAAAAAACCCCAAAAAATCAACAAAAAATCCCCAAAAATCGCCAAAAATTCAATTTTTTTTCTATTTTTTCCCCAAATTTCCTGATTTTGGTTTTTCCCACGTTGGGAATTTTGGGAATTTGGGAATTTTGGGGATTTTGGGAATTTTGGGAATTCTCAAATCCACCCTCCCAAAATCTCCCAAAAGATTCCAAAAATCAATTTAAAAAAAAAATCCAAAAAAATCCCCAAAATCCAAATTTTTCCAATTTTTTTCCCATTTTTCCCCAAATTTCCTGATTTTGGTTTTTCCCACTTTGGGAATTTTGGGAATTTTGGGAATTTTGGGAATTTTGGGAATTCTCAAATCCTGCCTCTCCAAACTCCCAAAAATTCCCCCAAAAAAACCCCAAAAAATCAACAAAAAATCCCCAAAAATCGCCAAAAATTCAATTTTTTTTCTATTTTTCCCCAAATTTCCTGATTTTGGTTTTTCCCACGTTGGGAATTTTGGGAATTTTGGGAATTTTGGGGGATTTTTGGGAATTTTAGGAATTCTCAAATCCTGGCTCCACAAACTCCCAAAAATTCCCCAAAAAATCAACAAAAAATCCCCAAAAACTGCCAAAAATTCCAATTTTTTTCCATTTTTTCCCCAAATTTTGTGGGTTTTGGGTTTTCCCACTTTGGGAATTTTGGGAATTTTGGGAATTTTGGAATTCTGGGAATTCTCAAATCCACACTCCAAAAATCTCCCAAAAGATCCCAAAAATCAATTAAAAAAAAAAAAAAATCCAAAAAAATCCCCCAAAATCCAAATTTTTTCCAATTTTTTCCCGTTTTTTCCCCAAATTTCCTGATTTTGGTTTTTCCCACTTTGGGAATTTTGGGAATTTTGGGAATTTTGGGAATTCTCAAATCCTGCCTCTCCAAACTTCCAAAAATTCCCCAAAAAAACCCCCAAAAAATCAACAAAAAATCCCCAAAAATCGTCAAAAATTCAATTTTTTTTCTATTTTTTCCCCAAATTTCCTGATTTTGGTTTTTCCCCACGTTGGGAATTTTTGGAATTTGGGAATTTTGGGAATTTTGGGGGATTTTTGGGAATTCTGGCACCTCTGGGGCGATGTAATCGGGGTTCCACAGAAAGTCCTGGTGGTGTTTCCTGGGAAAATGTTCTCCTTGCACATCCCAAAATCCGTGATCTTCACGTGCCCTTGGGCATCCAGCATCACATTGTCCAGCTTCAGGTCCCTGAGGAAAAAAATTTGGGAATTTTGGGAATTTTTTGGGAATTTTTTGGGAATTTTTGGGAATTTTTTTGGGAATTTTTGGAATTTTTTTGGAATTTTTTTGGATTTTTTTTTAAATTTTTGTCGATTTTTATGAATTTTGAGGATTTTTTACTGATTTATGGAATTTTGGAGAGGTCTTCTGGGGTTTTGGGAATTCTGGAATTTTGGGAATTTTTTTGGGAATTTTTGGGAATTTTTTGGGATTTTTTGGGGATTTTTTTGGGGGTTTTTTGGGTGTTTTTTTTTTTTATTTTTTTGCAATTTCGATGATTTTTATGGATTTTTTTGGGGGAGTTTTTGGGGATTTTTGCAGCATCACATTGTCCAGCTTCAGGTCCCTGGGAAAAAAATTTGGGAATTTTGGGAATTTTTGGGAATTTTTGGGAATTTTTGGGAATTTTGGAATTTTGGGGAATTTTTTTGGATTTTTTGGATTTTTTTAATTTTGTCGATTTTTAATGAATTTTTGAGGATTTTTTTACTGATTTATGGAATTTTGGAGAGGTCTTCTGGGGTTTTTGGGAATTCTGGAATTTTGGGAATTTTTGGGAATTTTTTGGGATTTTTTTGGGGAATTTTTTGGGATTTTTTTGGGAATTTTTTTTGGGGGTTTTTTGGGTGTTTTTTTTTTTTATTTTTTTGCAATTTCGATGATTTTTATGGATTTTTGGGGGAGTTTTGGGGATTTTTGCAGCATCACATTGTCCAGCTTCAGGTCCCTGGGAAAAAAATTTGGGAATTTAGGGAATTTTTTGGGAATTTTTTGGGAATTTTTTGGAATTTTTTGGGAATTTTTTTGGAATTTTTTTGGAATTTTTTTGGATTTTTTTGGATTTTTTTTTAAATTTTTGTCGATTTTTATGGATTTTTGGGATTTTTTTACTGATTTATGGAATTTTGGAGAGGTCTTCTGGGGTTTTTGGGAATTCTGGAATTTTGGGAATTTTTGGGAATTTTTGGGATTTTTTTGGGAAATTTTTTGTTTTTTTTTTTTTTTTTTGTTTTTTTTTTTATTTTTTTGTAATTTCGATGATTTTTATGGATTTTTTGGGGAGTTTTGGGGATTTTGCAGCATCACATTGTCCAGCTTCAAGTCCTGGGAAAAAAATTTGGGAATTTTTGGAAATTTTGGGAATTTTTTTGGGAATTTTTTTGGGATTTTTTTCCGGATTTTTTTAATTTTTTAAATTTTTAAAGATTTTTAAAGGAATTTTTGCAATTTTTTTCCCAATTTAATGGAATTTTCAAATCATTTTCAGGAGTTTTGGGATTTTGGGGAATTTTGGTTTTTGGGAATTGTGGGAATTTTTGGGAATTTTTGGGAATTTTTCAAATTTTTTTGAATTTTTGTCGATTTTTATGGATTTTGGGAATTTTTTTACTGATTTATGGAATATTTGAAGAGGTCTTCTGGGGGTTTTGGGAATTCTGGAATTTTGGGAATTTTTGGGAATTTTTTGGGATTTTTCTGGGAATTTTTTGGGGTTTTTTTCGGAATTTTTTTGGGAATTTTTTGGGAATTTTTGAAATTTTTGGGAATTTTGAGAAATTGTTGAGAATTTCAGGGATTTTTTGTGGAATTTTGGGATCTTGGGCTGGAATTTTGGTGCAAATTTGGGGGAATTTTGGAGGAATTTTCATCAATTTGGGGCAAAAATTTTGGGGAATTTTGGGAATTTTAGGAAATTTTGGAAAATTTTGGGAAACGTTTAGAATTTTGGGAACTTTGAGAATTTTGGAGAAATTTTTTTAATTTTGGGGAATTTTTGGGGGAATTCTGGGATCTTGGGCTGGAATTTTGGGGCAAATTTGGGGGAATTTTGGAGGAATTTTGGTCAATTTGGAGCAGAATTTTTTGGGAATTTTGGAAAATGTTGGGAATTTTTGGGAATTTTGGGGGAATTTTGGGGGAATTTTAGGAATTTTGGGCTCTCACCTGTAGATGATCCCCTGGTTGTGCAGGAAGAAGAGGCCGATGGCGATTTCAGCTGCGTAAAATCTGGGGAGAAATTGGGAAAATTTGGGAAAAATTTGGGGAAAATTTGGGATTTTGGGAGATTCCCAAAAATTTGGGAAAAATCCCCAAAAAAATTGGGGTGGGGGGAGGGGAATTTGAGGATTTTTGAGGGAATTTTGGGGGAATTTTGGGGAGAATTTTGGGAATTCTGAGGGATTTTGGGGGAATTTTGAGGGATTTTGGAGGAAATTTTGGGGATTTTTTGGGAAATTTTGGGGAATTCTGGGAGAAATTTGGGAATTTTTTAGGAGAATTTTGAAGGAATTTTGGGGATTTTTGGGAGAATTTTGAAGGAATTTTGGGGATTTTTGGGAGAATTTTGGGGGAATTTTGGGGGAATTTTGCAAATTTTTTTTTTTTTTTTTTTTTAGGAGAATTTGGGAAATTTTTTGGGAATTTTTGGGAAATTTTGATGGAATTTTTTTTCGGGAATTTTCCCAGAATTTTCCACTTTTGAGTCATTCCAGGAAATTTCTGGAATTTTTTGGGAATATTTGGGGATAAATCTGGGAATATTTTGGGATAAATCCGGGAATTTCGGGATTTTGGGGCGGATTTTGAGCCGATTTTGGTGGAATTTTGGGATATTTTGGCCGATTTTTCCGGGGATTTTTCGGGAATTTTCCACTTTTGAGCCATTCCAAGAAATTCCTGGAATTTTTCTGGGAATATTTTGGGGATAAATCCGGGAATATTTTGGGGAGAATTCCAGGAATTTCGGGATTTTGGGACGGATTTTGAGCCGATTTTTATGGAATTTTGGGATATTTTGGTCGATTTTTCCGGGGATTTTTCGGGAATTTTCCACTTTTGAGTCATCCCATGAAATTCCTAGAATTTTTCTGGGAATATTTTGGGGATAAATCTGGGAATATTTTGGGATAAATCTGGGAATTTCGGGATTTTGGGGCGGATTTTGAGTGGATTTTGATGGAATTTTGGGATATTTTGGATTTTTCGATTTTTGGGAATTTCCGGGAGTCATTTTTCCTGATGGAATTTTTTTTAAATCCGGGAATATTTTGGGATAAATTTTCCACTTTTGAGTCATTCAGGAAATATTTTGGTCGATTTTTCCGGATTTTGATGGAATTTTTTGGGAATATTTTCCACTTTTGAGATTCCAGGAAATTTCAGGAATTTTTTGGAATATTTTCGGAGAATTTTGGGACCATTTTGAGCCGATTTTTTGGAATTTTGGGATATTTTGCTCGATTTTTCCGGGGATTTTTCGGGAATTTTCCACTTTTGAGTCATTCCATGAAATTCCTGGAATTTTTCTGGGAATATTTTGGGGATAAATCCGGGAATATTTTGGGGATAAATCCGCGAATTTCGGGATTTTGGGGCGGATTTTGAGTGGATTTTTATGGAATTTTGGGATATTTTGGTGGAATTTTGGGGGGATTTTTCGGGAATTTTCCACTTTTGAGTCATTCCAAGGAATTCCTGGAATTTTTCTGGGAATATTTTGGGGAGAATTCCGGGGGTTTTGGAATTTTGGGGCGGATTTTGAGTGAATTTTGAGCCAATTTTTTTTGAATTTTAATGGAATTTTGGGATATTTTGGCCGATTTTTCCGGGGATTTTTTGGGAATTTCCCACTTTTGAGTCATCCCAAGGAATTCCTGGAATTTTTTGGGAATTTTTCGGGAAGAATTCCGGGGGTTTTGGGTCACTCACGCCGCGTGAGGCTCCTTGAACTTGCCGACCTGCTGGATGTGGTACATGAGGTCCCCCCCGGTGACGTACTCCATCACAAAGTACAGCCGGTCCTGCCCCCAGTTCACACCAGTTCAAACCAGTTCAGTCCCAGTTCAATCCCAGTCCACTCCCAGTTCACTCCCAGGGCCCCAAAATTCCCAAATTCCCACGAAATTCCCAAAAAATTCCAGCCCCAAACAAAGATTCCAGCACCAAACTGAGGCAAGGACCCATCCCAGTTCATCCCAGTTCCCAGTTCATCCCATTTCACCCCAGTCCCTCCCCAGTTCATCCCAGTTTATCCCAATTTGTCCCAATTCCCCTCCCAGTCCCTCCCAGTGTCTCCCCTGCTCCCTCTGGTGGCGGCTTTGGGAACTGCAGCGTCCTCCCAGTAACTCCCAGTATATCCCAGTCCCTCCCAGCCCCAGTGACTCCCAGTGACTCCCAGTATATCCCAGTTGCTCACAGGTGTCTGGAAGGTGGAGTGCAGGTGTGTCAGGAAGTGGGGGCGGGGCCCCAGTGCCAGCACCCTCCTCTCCACCAGTGCTCCCAGTCCATCCCAGTTCATCCCAGTTCATCCCATTTCACCCCAGTCCCTCCCAGTCCCTCCCAGTTCATCCCATTTCATCCCAGTCCCTCCCAGTTCATCCCAGTTTATCCCAATCCCATCCCAATTCCCTCCCAGTGTCTCCCCTGCTCCCTCTGGTGGCGGCTTTGGGAACTGCAGCGTCCTCCCAGTAACTCCCAGTATATCCCAGTCCCTCCCAGTGACTCCCAGTATATCCCAGTATATCCCAGTTGCTCACAGGTGTCTGGAAGGTGGAGTGCAGGTGTGTCAGGAAGTGGGGGCCCCCAGCGCCAGCACCCTCCTCTCCACCAGTGCTCCCAGTTCATCCCAGTTCATCCCAGTTCATCCCAGTCCCTCCCAGTTCATCCCAGTCCCTCCCAGTTCATCCCAGTTTATCCCAATCCCATCCCAATTCCCTCCCAGTCCCTCCCAGTGTCTCCCCTGCTCCCTCTGGTGGCGGCTTTGGGAACTGCAGCGTCCTCCCAGTAACTCCCAGTATATCCCAGTCCCTCCCAGTGACTCCCAGTATATCCCAGTATATCCCAGTTGCTCACAGGTGTCTGGAAGGTGGAGTGCAGGTGTGTCAGGAAGTGGGGGCGGGGCCCCAGCGCCAGAACCCTCCTCTCCACCAGGGTGGAGGCGGCGTCGTCGTCCTGCACCACCACGTCCTTCTTCAGGATCTTAATGGCAAAGAGCTCAGCTGAGCCCCTCCTCTCAGCCAGCATCACCTGAGGGCACATCCCAGAATAGTCCTGAACATCCCTGAACATCCCAGAATAGTCCAGAATTTTTTGGGAATTTTTTGGGAATTTTTCCTATTTTTTTCCCATTTTTCCCAAATTTTTTTCTGATTTTTTTTCCATTTTTTTCCATTTTTAATCGATTTTTAAATTTTTTTTTGCCGATTTTTCCCAAGGATTTTGGGGTGTTTCGAGGTCTCATCTTGATCCCAAGTGCCTTGGGAATATTCAAGATTTTTTGGGAATTTTTTGGGAATTTTTGGGAATTTTTTGGGAATTTTTTAGGAATTTTTTCCCATTTTTCCCCCTGCACCACCACGTCCTTCTTCAGGATCTTAATGGCAAAGAGCTCAGCTGAGCCCCTCCTCTCGGCCAGCATCACCTGAGGGCACATCCCAGAATAGTCCTGAACATCCCTGAACATCCCAGAATAGTCCAGAATTTTTTGGGAATTTTTTGGGAATTTTTCCTATTTTTTTCCCATTTTTTTCCAATTTTTTTCCTATTTTTTCTCGATTTTTTTCAAATTTTTCTCGATTTGTTTTTAATTTTTTGTCGATTTTTCCCAAGGATTTTGGGGTGTTTTGAGGTCTCATCTTGATCCCAAGTGCCTTGGGAATATTCAAGATTTTTTGGGAATTTTTTGGGAATATTTTGGGAATTTTTGGGAATTTTTTGGGAATTTTTTCCCATTTTTCCCCCTGCACCACCACGTCCTTCTTCAGGATCTTAATGGCAAAGAGCTCGGCTGAGCCCCTCCTCTCGGCCAGCATCACCTGAGGGCACATCCCAGAATAGTCCTGAACATCCCAGAACATCCCAGAATAGTCCAGAATTTTTTGGGAATTTTTTGGGAATTTTTCCTATTTTTTTCCCATTTTTTTCCAATTTTTTTCCTATTTTTTCTCGATTTTTTTCAATTTTTTCTCGATTTGTTTTTAATTTTTTGCCGATTTTCCCAAGGATTTCGGGGAATTTCGAGGTCTCATCTTGATCCCAAGTGCCTTGGGAATATTCAGGATTTTTTGGGAATTTTTTGGGAATTTTTTGGGAATTTTTTGGGAATTTTTTGGGAATTTTTCCTATTTTTTTCCCATTTTTCCCAAATTTTTTTCTGATTTTTTTTCCATTTTTTCCCCATTTTTTTCTCGATTTTTTTGCTATTTTTTCCTATTTTTTTCTATTTTTTTGGGAAATTTCCCCCGTTTTCCCCAAATTTTTTTTGGAAAATTCCCAAATTTTTGGGGAATTTTGGGAATTTCAGGATCTCACCTCCCCCACCTGTACCCAGACCAATTTTTGGGTGATTTTGGGTCATTTTTTCCCTCATTTTTCACCATTTTTTGTCGTTTTTTCGCCATTTTTCCACCGTTTTTCCCCAAATTTTTTTTGAAAATTCCCAAATTTTTTTTTTGTTTTTTTGGGAATTCCAGGAATTCTCCCTCTCACCTTGCCAAAGCTGCCCTTGCCCAGCACCATCAGGAAGGTGAAATCCCCCAGGTGGGAGCGGCCGCTGCCCATCCCCCGCTTGGGCTCGGTGGGGGAGGGGAGGGGGGAGGGGCCCAGGCTGGGGGAGGGGCCCGGGCCCCGCCGAACTTTCTGGGGGAAAACAGAAAAAAAAAAAAAAATCACAATTCCCAAATTTCCCCTTTTTCCCATTTTCCCCCATTTTCCCTGAATTTTTCCCAATTTTTCCTAAATTTTTCCCTGAATTTTTCCCAATTTTTCCAGAATTTTCCCCATTTTTTCCTAAATTTTTCCTGAATTATTTTCCAGAATTTCCCCTGAATTTTCCCCAATTTTTCCTGAATTTCCCCCTGAATTTTCCTGAATTTTTCCTGAATTTTCCCCATTTTTTCCTGAATTTTTTCCTGAATTTTTTCCAATTTTCCCTGAATTTTTCCTGATTTTTTTCCAGAATTTTCCCTCAATTTCCCCCAAATTTTCCTGATTTTTTCCAGAATTTTCCCTCAAATTTTCCCAAATTTTCCAGAATTTCCCCCAATTTTTCCTGAATTATTTTCCAGAATTTCCCCTGAATTTTCCCCAATTTTTCCTGAATTTTTCCCTGAATTTTTTCCAATTTCCCCTGAATTTTCCTGATTTTTTCCAGAATTTCCCCCTCAAATTTTCCCAATTTTTCCAGAATTTCCCCCAATTTTTCATAAATTTTTCCTGAATTATTTTCCAGAATTTCCCCTGAATTTTTCCCAATTTTTCCTGAATTCTCCCCTGAATTTTCCCGATTTTTT
>JAREIS010000754.1:0-82500 GCA_030060385.1 Muscicapa striata striata | reverse complement strand
TTCTTTCTCTTGTGTTTTCAGTAGAGAAAAGCCTCTAGCCTGGGAAAAATCCTGGCTGGAGCTGAGGAAGTTTCACGGCCTGAGAAAAAGACTCAAAATCTGAGAAAAAAGCCTGCCTAGGCTTTCAGCAGTGTCCACAGATTTCACATTTTTACAGATTCCAGTCCATTCGCATACAGGAGTCAACTATCCAATTAACAGTCCCAAATTGTAAAGTGTCATCCTCTTCTTCCCCTGGCTGGCCCACCCTCCTCTTCTCACGTTGTTTATACTCAGGACCTGGAGCCTGAAAAAACTTTCCTTGAATCAAAGCTGGAATCGGATTATTTCGCCTTTATCACCCTAAAGCACAAAGGAAAAGCAAACCCAAGCAGAACAGAAAACTCGGATCTTAAGGCATCACTGCCGGGGTGCAAAGTTTGGGGGTGCCCAGTTTTGGAGGGGCTGCAGAAGTGCAAGGGAGAGGTTGGGTTTGAAATTTGGGGGGGGGCTTCCATGGGAAAACGCGGCTAAAATCCTTCTCCTCTCCCCCCGCAGCCACCAGGGTGCTGGTGCGACCCTCGGCCGAGGTGCCGGAGGGGACAGAGGTGACAATGACGTGCCAGGCCCCTCGCGCGCAGCCGGGGGCGCTCTACACGTGGCTCAAGAACGGGCGGTGGGTGGCGCAGGGAGCCGAGCCCTCGCTGCGGCTCCGCGGGCACCGCTCGGACGCGGGGCTCTACAGCTGCGGGGCGGGCCGGGGTCCCCGAGCGCCCCCCGCCACCCTCACCGTGCTCTGTGAGTGGGGGGGGGAACAGCAGGGGACATCCCCCACCCGCTGTGTGTCGCCACCCCGCGACAGGCGGTGACAGCGCAGGGTGTTTTTCGGGCTGTGGGGACACGCGCGCTGTCCTTGTCGCCGCAGATGCCCCGCAGCCGCCCAGCTTTGTGGCGCTGGCTGAGCCCCGCGGGGGGCGACAGGCGCTGCTGCTCTGCTCGGCCGATGCTGTCCCCACGCCGGACATCGCCCTGAGCAGGGGACAGGGCCACCCACCGCTGGCCACCAACCGTGGTGGCACCTCTGAGCCTCGCTTCGAGGTCAGCGCCACCCCCACGTCGCTGCGGGTGGCGCTGGCGGGGCTGCAGCCCGGGGACGCGGGGCTCTACCTGTGCTCGGCCACCAACAGCCACGGCTCGGCGACCGCGTCCCTGCGGCTGGAAGTGCCAGGTGAGCTGTCCCCAAAGTCCCCAAGTGTCAGGAAAATTAACCCACCAACACCAGTGGTTTATGTCCAAAAAGGAGACAGAGGAGTCCTTTTTGCTTTATTCGAGTAAAGGCAGAGGCCATGGGGCATTGCCCTGGGGTCCCTCAGATTTTTGGAGGATGCAGCCTCCTTTTATCCCAATTTCCCTCTCTCTTTCCCCTTTGGGAAAAGACTTCCCAGAACACCTGACACCTGAGATTCCCCTCTAATGCACAACCCTCCCTTTTCATTTTTAATTCTTATAATATTCATGTTTTTTCCCATTGCTTCTTTCATCTTCCAATACCCAATTTCATTTACCAGCAAACCTACAGTTTGTTTCTAAAGGCAAATCTCTTTTCCCATTCACCAATCATTGGAATCCATCCCGTTGTTTTTTTTTTATCTCTCAGTGCTGGTTTTATCTAGTTGTTTTAAACACAAATGCCACACTCCTCCCACAAGCAAGTCCCCAAATGTGTGGGGTTGTCCCGTTGAGTGGCCAATGTCCCTCCTCAGGGGTCACGCTGACCGTGGAACCATCCCAGGAAATCCCCGAGGGCACCAAAGCCACCATGAGCTGCTCGGCCACCGCCTGGGGGGACAAAGGTGACAACTACACGTGGTACCGCGATGGGAGGTGGCTTTGGGAGGGACAGTCCCCTTCCTTCGTCCTCAGCCGCGTTTCCAGCGCCGACGCCGGCTCCTACCAGTGCCGGGCCAGCGGGACATGGGGCACGGCCACCTCTGTCCCCGTCAGCCTCAGCGTCCTCTGTGAGTGTCCCCAGTGCCACTCCTGTCACCTCCACAAGGGCAACGCTTTCCTCCTCTTCCTCTTTCTGCCCTGCTCCTCTCCCTTGGGGGATTTTTTTTTTTTTTTTTTTAGGTGGATTTGGGGCCAAAATGCTCCAAAACAGGAATTCTCTGGTTGGGTGTGGAATGAGGGAACATGGGAAGCCACCAAGGAAAAGATGGATGGGGTGGGGTGATTTTGGATGGAAAAAGGATGAGTTAGGAAGCTCTTGGTGACTTGGGGAAGGGGATTTTTTTTTTCTTTTTTCTTTTTTTTTCTTAGGTGGATTTGGGGCCAAAATGCTCCAAAACAGGAATTCTCTGGTTGGGTGTGAAATAAGGGAACATGGGAAGCCACCAGAGCAGGGATGGATGGGATGGGGATGATCCAAGCTGGGAAAAGGATGAGTCAGGAAGCTCTTGGTGACTTGGGGAAGGAGATTTTGGTTTGTTTTTTTTTTTTTAGGTGGATTTGGGGCCAAAATGCTCCAAAACAGGAATTCTCTGGTTGGGAATGAGGGAACATGGGAAGCCACCAAGGAAAAGATGGATGGGATGGGGATGATTTTGGATGGAAAGAGGCTGAGTTAGGAAGATCTTGGTGACTTGGGGAAGGGGATTTGGGTTTTTTTTTAGGATTGATCCTTCAGGAGTTGGATTTGGAACCCCAAAAGCCCCAGACTGGGGCGTGTCCAGCTGGAGGCGGGAGCAGAGGCCGGGAGAGGCCGTGCTGACGATCCCGGCTGGGGCAGGGATTTTGGGAAAGGGATTTGGGGGTGGTTTATGGGACTGACCCCCCAAAAGTCCCGTCTGGAGCCCGGAAGCTCCAGGCCAGGAAGATCCTCCGGAGAAGGGCTGGGGGGGGTTTGTCCCCACAGCACCGGGACAGGCGGGAGGGGACAGAGCCAGGGACACCCCAGATCGCTTCTGGTGGCCAGCGGGTGGCTGTCCCACCCCGGGGGTTTTGCCCGTTGTCCCCTCACAGGCCCCTGGGTTTTGTCTCTTTCCCCGTGTCCCCAAACACCTCCCAGTGTCCCCAAACACCTCCCGTTGTCCCCTCACAGTCCCCGGGTTTTTGTCCCGTTCCCTGTGTCCCCACACAGTCTTGGTGTCCCCAAACACCTCCCGGTGTCCCCAAACACCTCCCAGTGTCCCCAGTCACCTCCTGGTGTCCCCGTACAGTCCCCGGGTTTTTGTCCCTTTTCCCGTGTCCCCAAACACCTCCCGGTGTTCCCGTACTGTCCCCAGGTTTTTGTCCCATTCCCCGTGTCCCCACACAGCTCTCAGTGTCCCCAAACACCTCCCGGTGTCCCCGTACTGTCCCCCCGTTTTTTTGCTGCTCCCCTGTGTTGTGTCCAGTCCCTCTGTGTCCCCACAGTGTCCCCAGCATGTCCCCACAAAATTCTCCCGTGTCCCCATGCAGTCCCCCCATGTCCCCGTGTCTCCTCACAGTCCCCAGTGTGTCCCACAGTGCCGTGTCCCCTCAGTGTCCCTTCAGTGTCCCCCCGTGTCCCCTTCACAATCCCTGGTGTCCTCTCACAATCCTCGATGTCCCCTCAGTGTCCCCTCAGTGTCCCCTCAGTGTCCCCACTGTCCCCTCAGTATCCCCTCAGTGTCCCCTCAGTGTCCCCTCAGTGTCCCCTCAGTATCCCCTCAGTGTCCCCTCAGTGTCCCCGTGTCCCCTCAGTGTCCCCTCAGTGTCCCCCCGTGTCCCCCAGTGTCCCCTCAGTATCCCCTCAGTATCCCCTCAGTATCCCCTCAGTGTCCCCACTGTCCCCTCAGTGTCCCCTCAGTGTCCCCCGGTGTCCCCTTCACAATCCCTGGTGTCCTCTCACAATCCTCGATGTCCCCTCAGTGTCCCCTCAGTGTCCCCACTGTCCCCTCAGTATCCCCTCAGTATCCCCTCAGTATCCCCTCAGTGTCCCCTCAGTGTCCCCTCAGTGTCCCCTCAGTATCCCCCCCGTGTCCCCTCAGTGTCCCCCCCGTGTCCCCTCAGTGTCCCCCCCGTGTCCCCTCAGTGTCCCCCGTGTCCCCTCAGTGTCCCCTCAGTATCCCCTCAGTGTCCCCTCAGTATCCCCTCAGTGTCCCCCCAGTGTCCCCTCAGCGTCCCCTCAGCCCCCTCAGTGTCCCCTCAGTATCCCCTCAGTGTCCCTCAGTGTCCCTCAGTGTCCCCCTCAGTCCCCTCAGTATCCCCTCAGTGTCCCCTCAGCGTCCCCTCAGTGTCCCTTCAGTATCCCCTCAGTGTCCCCTCAGTGTCCCCTCAGTGTCCCCTCAGCATCCCCTCAGTGTCCCCCCGTGTCCCCTCAGTATCCCCTCAGTGTCCCCCCCGTGTCCCCCCGTGTCCCCCCAGTGTCCCCCCGTGTCCCCTCAGTATCCCCTCAGTGTCCCCTCAGTATCCCCTCAGTGTCCCCCCAGTGTCCCCGTGTCCCCTCAGTGTCCCCGTGTCCCCCAGTGTCCCCACTGTCCCCCCAGTGTCCCCGTGTCCCCTCAGTGTCCCCGTGTCCCCTCGCAGACGCTCCCCGTGTCTCTCTCCGCGCGTTCCTGGAGCCTCGCGCGGGGGGCGGGGCGGTGCTGCAGTGCCGGGCCGAGAGTCACCCGCCCTCGCGGCTGGCCCTGAGCCACCAGGGCCACCTGCTGGCCACCAGCGTGTCACCGGCTGTCCCCGCGGGGCTGCGGGCGGTCCCCGGGCACAACGCGCTGCGCCTGGAGCTGCCAGCCTTGGGGACAGCGGCGGGGGGACGCTACGAGTGCGAGGCCACCAACGCCCTGGGCAGCGGCAGCGCCAGCGCGGAGCTGGATGTGCGCGGTGAGGGGACCTAAAAATCATAAAACATCCTAAAACATCCTAAAACATCCTAACAAATCCTAACAAATCCTAAAAAATCCTAACAAATCATAACAAATCATAGAAATCCTAAAAAAACTCTAAAAATCCTAACAAATCCTAACAAATCATAGAAATCCTAAAAAAACTCTAAAAATCCTAACAAATCCTAAAAAATCATAGAAATCCTAAAAAAAACCTAAAAATCCTAAAAAATCCTGAAAATCCTAACAAATCCTAAAACATCCTAAAACATCCTAACAAATCCTAACAAATCCTAACAAATCATACAAATCCTAAAAAAACTCTAAAAATCCTAAAAATCCTGAAAATCCTAAAAAATCATAGGAAATCCTAAAAATCCTAAAAATCATAGAAATCCTAAAAAATCTAAAAATCCTAACAAATCCTAAAAAATCATAGAAATCCTAAAAAAACCCTAAAAATCCTAAAAAATCCTGAAAATCCTAACAAATCCTAAAAATCCTAAAACATCCTAACAAATCCTAACAAATCCTAACAAATCATAGAAATACTAAAAAAACTCTAAAACTCTAAAACTCCTAAAAATCCTACAAATCCTAACAAATCCTAACAAATCCTAACAAATCCTAACAAATCATAGAAATCCTGAAAAAACTCTAAAAATCCTAAAAATCCTAAAAATCATAGAAATCCTAAAAACCTAAAAATCCTAAAAATCATAGAAATCCTAAAAAAACCTAAAAATCCTAAAAATCCTGAAAATCCTAACAAATCCTAAAAATCCTAACAAATCATAGAAATCCTAAAAAAACTCTAAAACTCCTAAAAATCCTACAAATCCTAACAAATCCTAAAAATAGAAATCCTAAAAATCCTGAAAATCCTAAAAGTCCTGAAAATCCTAAAAATCCTAAAAACCCTAAAAATCCTAAAAATCCTAAAAAACCCTAAAAATCATAGAAATCCTAAAACTCCTAAAAATCATAGAAATCCTAAAAATCCTGAAAATCCTAACAAATCCTAAAAATAAAAATCCTAAAAATCCTGAAAATCCTGAAAATCCTAAAAGTCCTGAAAATCCTAAAAATCCTAAAAATCCTAAAAAACCCTAAAAATCATAGAAATCCTAAAAATCCTGAAAATCCTAACAAATCCTAAAAAATCATAAAAATCATAGAAATCCTAAAAATCCTAAAAGTCCTGAAAATCCTAAAAGTCCTAAAAATCCTAAAAATCCTAAAAATTCTAAAAATCTTTAAAAATCCCAAAAATATCCTAAAAAACCCTAAAAATCATAAAAATCCTAAAAATCCTAAAAAATCATAGAAATCCTGAAAATCCTAAAAATTCTAAAAATCTTCAAAAATCCTAAAAATCATAGAAATTCTAAAAATCCTAAAAATCATAGAAATCCTAGAAATCCTAAAAACCATAAAATCCTAAAAAACCCTAAAAACCCTAAATATCCTAAAAATCCTTAAAACCCTAAAAATCCTAAAAATCTTTAAAAATCCTAAAAATCGTAAAAATCCTGAAAATCCTAAAAATCCTAAAAACCCTAGAAACCTTTAAAATTCTAAAAATCATAGAAATCCTAAAAACCCTAAAACTGCCCAGGTGAGCAGTTTGGGGTCACACCTGCCCAGGTGAGCAGTTTTGGGGTCACACCTGAGCAGTTTGGGGTCACACCTGCCCAGGTGAGCAGTTTGGGGTCACACCTGCCCAGGTGAGCAGTTTTGGGGTCACACCTGAGCAGTTTGGGGTCACACCTGCCCAGGTGAGCAGTTTGGGGTCACACCTGAGCAGTTTGGGGTCACACCTGTACAGGTGAGCAGTTTTGGGGTCACACCTGAGCAGTTTGGGGTCACACCTGCCCAGGTGAGCAGTTTGGGGTCACACCTGAGCAGTTTTGGGGTCACACCTGCCCAGGTGAGCAGTTTGGGGTCACACCTGCCCAGGTGAGCAGTTTTGGGGTCACACCTGAGCAGTTTTGGGGTCACACCTGCCCAGGTGAGCAGTTTGGGGTCACACCTGCCCAGGTGAGCAGTTTTGGGGACACCCTGGGACAGGTGAGCAGTTTTGGGGCTCGGGGTGACACTGACCCCCCTCTGCCCACAGCTCTGAGCCACCTGAGCACCTTCCGCCTCCTGGCCGGGCTGCTCGGGGCCATCGTGGCCGTGGCCCTGGTGGCCCTGGTGGCCCTGAAGGTGTGGCCCAGGTGACGTCCTGGATGGGGCGGGGGGGGGGGACAGGGACACCGGGGTGGGACAGGGACACTGGGGTGGGACAGGGACCCCGGGGTGGGACTGGGACACTGGGATCAGGGGACAGGGACACTGGGGTGGGACAGGGACACTGGGATGGGGGACAGGGACACTGGGATCAGGGGACAGGGACACTGGGGTGGGGGACAGGGACACTGGGATGGGGGACAGGGACACTGGGATCAGGGGACAGGGACACTGGGGTGGGGGACAGGGACACTGGGATCAGGGGACAGGGACACTGGGGTGGGGGACAGGGACACTGGGATCAGGGGACAGGGACACTGGGGTGGGACTGGGACACTGGGATCAGGGTACAGTGACTCTGGGATGGTGGCACAGGGACACCGAGGTGGCACAGGGACACCAGGGTGGGGGGACAGGGACACCAGTGTGGCACAGGGACCCCAAGATCAGGGCACAGGGACACGAGGGTGGCACAGGGACCCTGGGATCTGGGGACAGGGACACTGGGATGGGACAAGGACCTTGGTGTACAGACAGAGACCCCAGGGTGAAGGGACAGCGACCCGGAGGTGGCACAGGGACCCCAATGTCATGAAAAGAACCCCCAGGGTGGGGGAGTGGGGACCCCGGGGTGCGGGGACAGGGACCCCAGGGTGGCACAGGGACCCCAGGGTGGCACAGGGACACTGGGATGGAGGACAGGGACCCCAGGGTGGCACAGGGACCCTGGGATGGGGGACAGGGACCCCAGGGTGGGGGAGACAGGGACCCCAGGGTGGCACGGGGACCCCAGGGTGGCACGAGGGACCCCAGGGTGGGGGGGGACAGGGACCCCAGGGAGGGACAAGGACCCTGGCATCAAGGCACCGCCCTCAGGGTGGTGGGACAGTGACCCCGGGATGGTGACAAGGACCCCGGGGTGGTGGCACAGCCCCGGGGGTGGCAGCTCCCTGTGCTCCCGCCAGGGTCAGGCAATGGCGGAGCGGGTCCCGCGCCGAGGACACGCTGGAGCTGAGGAGCAAACCGGACCTGTCACAGGTTGGGGACATCGGGGGGTCCCCGTGGTGCCACCGCAGCCGTGGCTGTCACTGTCACACGGACAGGAACCCAAAATGGCCGTGCCAGCCTCGTTCCAGGGGGGCACGGATGGGTGCCAGCCCCCCCAGGGGTGCTCGGGACCACCCTCTGTCCCCAGGGAACGGGGACGTGTCCCCTTTGTCCCCAACCCCTCCCAACCTTTTCCAGATGGATGGAGCGTCGTGACCTGGTGGCTCTGGGACCCCAATCCCGGCTGGATCCGGGGACCCCCCTGGGGACCCCCCTGGGGACCCCCCGGCCCCGTTCCAGCCCCTCACCCCCGGCCCGACGCATTCTTGTCACCTCCTCACGTGCCAGGCACCGGTGACAACTCCGGCCGGGGAAAATCCCGGAAAAGTAATAAAGCGAAACCTGGGGACATCCTGTTTGTCACCACCGTGCTCCTGTCCCTTTTCCCTGCAGTCCCCCCTTGGAGAGGGGGACACGTGTCCCAAGCCACCCGTGTCCCCTCGGTGCCTGCGGTGAGGGGAGCTGGGGCGGGGGTTCTGCTTGTGCCGTGTCCCCTCTGGCAGTGTCCCCTCCGGCCGTGTCCCCTCCGGCCGTGTCCCCTCCGGCCGTGTCCCCCCTGGCCATGTCCCCGCTGCCATTAGAGGTCACCCTGCAGCCACCCGGCCACCAGACGCGGCCTCGGGGATGGATTTTGGGATGTGGAGCTGCAGCTCCCCGGGAACGGGGGGATTTGGGGGTTTAACCCTCCCCCCTCCCCCCGTTCTGCTGCCACAGCAGGGTGCCGGGCTGTCCCCTCCCTGTCCCCGTGCTTGTCCCTGTCTGTGTCCCCATCCCTGTCCCCGTTCTTGTCCCTGTCTGTGTCCCCATCCCTGTCCCTGTCCTTGTCCCTGTTTGTGTCCCCATCTCTGTCCCCGTTCTTGTCCCTGTTTGTGTCCCCATCCCTGTCCTCGGTCCTTGTCCCCGTCTCTGTCCCCTCTTCTCTCATTATCCCCATCCCTGTCCCCATCCTGATCCCCATCCCTGTCCCCTCTTGTCTCATTGTCCCCATCCCTGTCCCCATTTCTGTCCCCAGCCCCATCCCTGTCCCCACCCTGGTCACCATTCCCATCTCCAGTCTCATCCCTGTCACCATCCCTGTCCTCTCTTGTCTCATTATCCTTATCCATGTCCCCATCCCTGTCCCCATTTCTGTCCCCAGCCGCATCCCTGTCCCCACCCTGGTCACCATTCCCATCCCTGTCCCCTCTTGTCTCCTCATCCCCATCCATGTCCCCATCCTTGTCCACTCTTCTCTAATTACCCCCATCCCTGTCCCCACCCGTGTCCCCATCCTTGTCCCCATCCCTGTCCCCACCTGTGTCCCCATCCCTGTCCCATCCCTGTCCCATCCCTGTCCCATCCCTGTCCCCATCCCTGTCCCATCCCTGTCCCCACGCCATCCCCTGCCCACGGGCAGCACGGCCGGCAGGGTGGTGGCAGTGTCACAGCAGGGTGGCGCGGCGGTGACAGCGCGGAGGTGACAGCCTGGTGTCACCACCCCTCCCCCCGCCTCCTCCCCGCGAGCACCCAGGGGCAGCGGGGTCAAACTTTGTCACCTGCGTCCGGCTGGTGACAAAGGTGACCCGGCCACTCCCTCCCTGGGGCTGGCTGTCACCTTTGCGAGGACCCCCCGCTCCGGAGCCACCGCCACCAGCGCCACCACCCCCAGTGCCACCACCCCCAGTGCCACCGCCCCCAGTGCCACCACCCCCAGTGCCACCGCCCCGCGTCCCGCTCGGCCACCTGCGCCCGCCCAACCCCGGCGCGACCCCTCCCCTCCCCCCCTCCCGCTGCTGCTCCCCGGCCTGGAGCTCGGGAATTGCAGCCGGGAATTGGGAATTGGGAATTGGGGATTGGGAATTGGGAATTGGGGATTGATTGGGGATTGGGAATTGGGGATTGGGGATTGGGGATTGGGGATTGGGGATTGGGGATTGGGGATTGGGGATTGGGGATTGGGGATTGGGAATTGGGGATTGGGGATTGGGGATTGGGGATTGGGAACTGGGAACTGGGGATTGGGAATTGGGAATTGGGAATTGGGAATTGGGGATTGGGGATTGGGGATTGGGATTGGGATTGGGAATGGGGATTGGGGATTGGGGATGGGGATTGGGAACTGGGAATTGGGGATTGGGGATTGGGGATTGGGGATTGGGAATTGGGGATTGGGAATTGGGATTGGGGATTGGGGATTGGGAATTGGGGATTGGGGATTGGGGATTGGGAATTGGGAATTGGGGATTGGGATTGGGAACTGGGAACTGGGAATTGGGGATTGGGGATTGGGAATTGGGAATTGGGGATTGGGGATTGGGGATTGGGATTGGGAATTGGGAATTGGGGATTGGGAATTGGGGATTGGGGATTGGGGATTGGGGATTGGGGATTGGGAATTGGGGTGGGGTTGGGGATTGGGGATTGGGATTGGGGTGGGGTGGGGATTGGGGATTGGGAACTGGGAACTGGGAATTGGGGATTGGGAATTGGGGATTGGGGATTGGGATTGGGAATTGGAAATTGGGAACTGGGAATTGGGATTGGGAACTGGGAATTGGGAATTGGGAATTGGGAATTGGGGATTGGGAATTGGGAATTGGGGATTGGGAATTGGGGATTGGGAATTGGGAACTGGGAATTGGGGATTGGGAATTGGGAACTGGGAATTGGGGATTGGGAATTGGGGATGGGGAATTGGGAACTGGGGATTGGGAATTGGGAATTGGGGATTGGGAATTGGGAATTGGGATTGGGGATGGGATGGGATGGGATGGGATGGGATGGGATGGGATGGGATGGGATGGGATGGGATGGGATGGGATGGGATGGGATGATGGGATGGGATAATGGGATGGGATGATGGGATGGAGTCAGGCACTGGGGCTGCCACGCCCACCGCAGGGCAGGGACAGGTCCCGGCTGCTCCCACGGGACGATGCTGCAGTTTGGGGTGACCCGGCGGATTTGGGGTCTCCATCCATGGAGCACTGGGGACAGGCCCGGGTGGGGCAGGAATTGGGGTGCCAGGATGGATTAACCCGTGCCAGCCCTGCAGGAATTGGGGTGCCTGGATGGATTAACCCGTGCCAGCCCTGCAGGAATTGGGGTGCCCGGCTGCTCTAACCCGTGCCAGCCCGGCAGGAATTGGGGTGCCCGGCTGCTCTAACCCGTGCCAGCCCTGCAGGAATTGGGGTGCCCGGCTGTTCTAACCCGTGCCAGCCCTGCAGGAATTGGGGTGCCCGGCTGCTCTAACCCGTGCCAGCCCTGCAGGAATTGGGGTGCCCGGCTGCTCTAACCCGTGCCAGCCCTGCAGGAATTGGGGTGCCAGGATGGATTAACCCGTGCCAGCCCTGCAGGAATTGGGGTGCCCGGCTGCTCTAACCCGTGCCAGCCCTGCAGGAATTGGGGTGCCCGGCTGCTCTAACCCGTGCCAGCCCTGCAGGAATTGGGGTGCCCGGATGGATTAACCCGTGCCAGCCCTGCAGGAATTGGGGTGCCCGGCTGCTCTAACCCGTGCCAGCCCTGCAGGAATTGGGGTGCCCGGCTGCTCTAACCCGTGCCAGCCCTGCAGGAATTGGGGTGCCCGGATGCTCTAACCCGTGCCAGCCCGGCAGGAATTGGGGTGCCCGGCTGTCCTAACCCGTGCCAGCCCGGGCCGGGCACGGAGCCAGCGATTACCTCCGGGCTGTCTCTGAGCTCCTTCTCCTCCTCCCTCGCCCCCTTTGGCTCGCGTTAAGCCAAATCCCCGCGTCACGCGGTGCCCGAGGCGGGCCCGGGATCCGGGGCAGGTCGGGGGGTGAACGGGAGGTCACGGATTTGGCACCGGCACCGGCGCGGGCGGGGCCGAGCTCGGCGCTCCCCCCGTGCCGAGGGGCGGGACCCGCTGCCCGCCCCTAATCCCGGAGCTGGCGGTGACAGCAGGAGGGGACAGCGGCGCTGGTGGCTCCTGGTGGGGTTTGTCACCGAGGGGGTTGGGAATGAGCGGGGGGTGGTGGCCGCTGTGCGGGGGTGACAGTCCTGTGAGCGTGTCAGTGTCCCCATGCAGGTGTGACACCCCTGTGAGCAGTGTCAGTGTCCCCATGCAGTGTGACACCCCTGTGAGCAGTGTCAGTGTCCCCATCCCAGTGTGACACCCCTGTGAGCGGTGTCAGTGTCCCCATCCCAGTGTGACACCCCTGTGAGCAGTGTCAGTGTCCCCATGCAGGTGTGACACTCCTGTGAGCGGTGTCAGTGTCCCCATGCAGTGTGACACCCCCGTGAGCAGTGTCAGTGTCCCCACCCCGATGTGACACCCCTGTGAGCAGTGTCAGTGTCCCCATGCAGGTGTGACACCCCTGTGAGCGGTGTCACAGTGTCCCCATGCAGTGTGACACCCCCGTGAGCGGTGTCACAGTGTCCCCATGCAGGTGTGACATCCCCGTGAGCGGTGTCACAGTGTCCCCATGCGGGTGTGACACCCCCGTGAGCAGTGTCAGTGTCCCCATCCCAGTGTGACAGCCCTGTGAGCGGTGTCAGTGTCCCTATGAAGGGTGACACCCCATGAGCAGTGTCAGTGTCCCCATGCAGGTGTGACACCCCTGTGAGCAGTGTCACAGTGTCCCCACCCCGATGTGACACCCCCGTGAGCGGTGTCAGTGTCCCCAGGGAGGTGTGACACTCCTGTGGACAACGTTTCATTGTCCCCATCCCAGTGTGACACCTCTGTGAGGAGTGTCAGTGTCCCCATGCAGGGTGACACCCCATGAGCAGTGTCAGTGTCCCCATGCGGGTGTGACACCCCTGTGAGCGGTGTCACAGTGTCCCCAACCCGGTGTCACACCCCTGTGAGCATCGTTTTGGTGTCCCCATGCAGGAGTGACACCCCCGTGAGCAGTGTCAGTGTCCCCACCCCGATGTGACACCCCAGTGAGCAGTGCCACAGTGTCCCAGACACTCCTGTGGACAATGTTTCATTGTCCCCAACCCGATGTGACACCCCCGTGAGCAGTGTCAGTGTCCCCATGCAGGGGTGACAGTCTTTGAGCAGTGTCAGTGTCCCCACGGAGGTGTGACACTCATGTTTCATTGTCCCCATCCCGATGTGACACCCCTGTGAGCAGTGTCACAGTGTCCCCATGTAGGTGTGACATCCCCGTGAGCAGTGTCAGTGTCCCCATCCCGATGTGACACCTCTGTGAGCAATTTTTTGGTGTCCCCATGCGGGTGTGACACCCTTTGAGCAGTGTCAGTGTCCCCATCCCCATGTGACCCCCACCATGAGCAGTGTCGCAGTGTCCCCACACAGGTGTGACACCCCTGTCAGCAGTGTCACAGTGTCCCCACCCCCATGTGACACCGTGTCCCTCCCCAGGCCCCGCTCCGATTCCTCAGGAATTCCCCGGGACACCCCAACACCCCCATTGTCCCCCTTTCGAACCCCCTGAACCCCGGGACTGTCCCGGGTGTCCCCAGCAGTGTCCCCTGCGTGTCCCCTGTCCCCTGCGGGCTTTAGCTCCCTACGCAACGCCCTCCAAATCCATCCCTGATCCGCCGCGCGCTGGCGACAGCACAGCTTGGTGGCACTGGTGGGACACAGCGCGGGGACATCCCCCCTCCCCCGCCCCCTTCCTGGAGTAGCGGTGGCGGCCACCACCTCCCTGTCCCCGTGTCGCACGTGTCCGCCCCGCCGTGGTCCCCTCCTGCCCGGGGGGTGTCTCCAATGGGGTCGCGGTGTCGCTGTCACACCCCCCTCCCCCACCCCGGCAGGAATTCGGGGCTCCGTGTCCCCCCCCCTCTGTCCGGGGTCACCCCAAAACCCACGGGGGGGGCTCATGGTGGGGACAGAGCCCCCGTGGGGTCCCTCCTGAGGTTTATTGGGGTCACTCGTGTCCCCCCCTCTTCCTCCTCGTGGGGGTGACACGAGGGTCCCCAAGAGAGGGGAGCGGGGGGGCTGAACCCTCCAAAGGATCCCGTGGAACGGGTAAACTGAGGCACGGACAGAGTGTCGGGGTCCTTTGGGGTTTGGGGGGGCACAAAGACAAGGCACGGCCCCCCCCATTCCCCAAAGCAGCGCCCGGAGAGGAATTGCTGGAGCCGGGATCCCTGAGAGATCCCGGGAATCACCGTGGGGGAGGGGAGGGATCCCGGGAATCGGGATGGGGAGGGAGATCCCGGGAGTGGGAAATTCCAGGAGAGGGATCCCGGGAGTGGGAAATTCCAGGAGAGGGATATTCCAGGAGAGGGATCCCAGGAACGGGATATTCCAGGAGAGGGATCCCGGGATATTCCAGGAGAGGGATCCCAGGGGTGAGATATTCCAGGAGAGGGATCCCAGGAATGGGATATTCCAGGAGAGGGATCCCGGGATATTCCAGGAGAGGGATCCCAGGAATGGGATATTCCAGGAGAGGGATCCCGGGATATTCCAGGAGAGGGATCCCAGGAATGGGATATTCCAGGAGAGGGATCCCGGGATATTCCAGGAGAGGGATCCCAGGGGTGGGATATTCCAGGAGAGGGATCCCAGGAATGGGATATTCCCGGGATATTCCAGGAGGGATCCCAGGATATTCAGGATCCCAGGGAATTCCAGGAGAGGGGATCCCAGGGATATTATTCAGGAGAGGATCCCAGGAATGGGATATTCCAGGAGAGGGATCCCGGGATATTCCAGGAGAGGGATCCCAGGAATGGGATATTCCAGGAGAGGGATCCCAGGAATGGGATATTCCAGGAGAGGGATCCCGGGATATTCCAGGAGAGGGATCCCAGGAGATCCCCGGGAATATTTCCAGGAGAGGATATTCCAGGATCCCAGGATATTCCAGGAGGAGGGATCCCAGGAATGGGATATTCCAGGAGAGGGATCCCGGGATATTCCAGGAGGGTGGATATTCCAGGAGAGGGATCCCGGGAATGGGATATTCCAGGAGAGGGATCCCAGGGGTGGGATATTCCAGGAGAGGGATCCCAGGAGTGAGATTCCAAGAGCTGGATCCCAAGAGCCGAGTATCTCAGGAGTTGGATCCCACAAGCTGAATCCCAGGAATGGGATATTCCAGGAGTGGGATATTCCAGGAGTGGGATATCCCAGGAGAGGGATATTCCAGGAGTGGGATATTCCAGGAGTGGGATATTCCAGGAGCGGGATATTCCAGGAGTGGGATATCCCAGGAGTGGGATATCCCAGGAGTGGGATATTCCAGGAGTGGGATATTCCAGGAGAGGGATATTCCAGGAGTGGGATGTTCCAGGAGTGGGATATTCCAGGAGTGGGATATTCCAGGAGTGGGATATCCCAGGAGTGGGATATTCCAGGAGTGGGATATCCCAGGAGTGGGATATCCCAGGAGTGGGATATCCCAGGAGTGGGATATTCCAGGAGTGGGATATTCCAGGAGAGGGATATTCCAGGAGTGGGATATCCCAGGAGTGAGATATTCCAGGAGTGGGATATTCCAGGAGTGAGATATTCCAGGAGTGGGATATCCCAGGAGTGGGATATCCCAGGAGTGGGATATTCCAGGAGTGGGATATTCCAGGAGCGGGATATCCCAGGAGTGGGATATTCCAGGAGTGGGATATCCCAGGAGTGAGATATTCCAGGAGTGGGATATTCCAGGAGCGGGATATCCCAGGAGAGGGATATTCCAGGAGTGGGATATTCCAGGAGCGGGATATCCCAGGAGAGGGATATCCCAGGAGTGGGATATTCCAGGAGTGGGATATCCCAGGAGTGGGATATTCCAGGAGTGGGATATTCCAGGAGTGGGATATCCCAGGAGTGGGATATTCCAGGAGTGGGATATTCCAGGAGAGGGATATTCCAGGAGTGGGATATTCCAGGAGTGGGATATCCCAGGAGAGGGACCCGCTGAGCAGGGAATGGCAGAGGAGGAGATCCCAGGAGCAGGATCCTGGAATTGGGATCCCAGCAACAGGGATGGACGAGGAGCAGATCCCAGGAGAGGGACCCCTGAGCAGGAGTGCCAGGAGAGGAAATTCCAGGAGCAGGATTCCAGATTTAGGATCCCAGGAGCGGGATTTCAGGTTTAGGATCCCAGGAGCGGGATTTCCGGAGCAGGGGTTCCAGGAGAGGAGATTCCACTAGCGGGATCTCAGGTTTAGGATCCCGGGATCTGGATATCCCAGGGTTGGGATGGCAGAGAAGAAAATCCCAGAAGTGGGATCCCAGGGTTGGGGTGCCAGAGGGGGAAATCCCAGGTTTAGGATCCCAAAATCAAGATCCCGGGGCTGGGATGCCAAAGCAGGAAATCCCAGGTTTAGGATCCCAGGATCAGGATCCCAGGGTTGGGACGGCAGAGGAGGAAATCCCAGGTTTAGGATCCCAGGATCAGGATCCCGGGGTTGGGATGGCAGAGGGGGAAATCCCAGGTTTAGGATCCCAGGATCAGGATCCCAGGGCTGGGATGGCAGAGGGGGAAATCCCAGGTTTAGGATCCCAGGATCAGGATCCCGGGGTTGGGACGGCAAAGGAGGAAATCCCAGGATCAGGATCCCAGGGCTGGGATGCCAAAGCAGGAAATCCCAGGTTTAGGATCCCAAAATCAGGATCCCGGGGTTGGGATGGCAAAGGAGGAAATCCCAGGATCAGGATCCCAGGGCTGGGATGCCAAAGCAGGAAATCCCAGGTTTAGGATCCCAAATCAGGATCCCAGGGTTGGGATGGCAAAGGAGGAAATCCCAGGATCAGGATCCCAGGATCAGGATCCCAGATGGGAACCCCACGATCGGGGATCCCAAAGGAAGCGCTCCAGGAGCGGGATCCAGGGAATGCCGGGGGGGGATCGGGGCTGCCCGGACCCGCGGCCCCGGACCCGTTCGGGGTGGGGACAGCCGGGCTGGCAGCGCTGCCCGGGTCCCCCCGGTGCCAGCGGGCTCGGCCACGGGCTCGGTGTCGGGCCGGGGGTGCCCAGGGGGGCTGCGGGGCAGATCCCCCAAAATTTCGTTAAATTCTCTTTAATTTCGTTTAATTCTTTTTTCTCAGAGCGTGCGCGGCGGGGCCGGGAGGAGCGCGCCCATGCTCGGGGGAGCCTGGGGGGGTTGGGGACAGCCAGACCTGGGGCTGGGGTGTCCCCAAGGCTTCAGGGGGGTGTCCCCAACCCGTCCGCACCCCAGACACCCCCAACTCCGCGGGAGCGGCCGCTCCGGTGATGGAACCGGCGCTGCCGGGGCTCCGTGCGGGCCCGGCGGGGCTGGGGACACACCGGGATGTCCCCAAGGGTGGCACTGCGGGCTGGGCACACTGCTGGGGTGTCCCTGAACTGTCCCACTCACAGCCACCCTGATGTCCCTAAAAGCCACCGGGCCGCCCCAAACCCGCCACCCTCGGGCTCAGGGGGGGTGGCCGGTCACGCTCTGTCCATGTGGCCGCGTGGCCGCCACCGGACACCGCCCCACGGCATTGTCCTCGTGTCCCCGCATTGTCCTCGCGTCCCCGCACTGTCCCCGTGTTTGTCGCGCAGTCTCCCCGTCCCCTCGTGTCCCCTCACAGTCCCTTCGATGTCCCCCCAGAGTGTCCCCGTTTTCTCCTCACAGTCCCCGGGTTTTTGTCCCGTTCCCCGTGTCCCCACGCAGTTCCCCCGTGTCCCCGCAAAAATTCTCCCGTGTCCCCACGCAGTTCCCCCGTGTCCCCCAGTGTCCCCTCACAGTCCCCAGCGTGTCCCCTCAGTGTCCCCTGGTGTCCCCTCACAATCGCGTGTCCCCTTCACAATCCCCAGTGTCCCCTCACAGTCCCCAGTGTCCCCTCACAGTCCCGAGTCCCTTCACGGTCCCCCCGTGTCCCCGCACATTCCTCACGCATCCTCTCCAAATCCCCGGTGTCCCCACGCGGTCCCTCGGTGTCCCCTCAATGTCCCCCCGTGTTTTCACAGTCCCCCCGTGTCCCCTCACAGTCCCTGGTGTCTCCCACAGTCCCTCACGGTCCCCCCGTCTTTTCACAGTCCCCGGTGTCCCCTCAAAGTCTCGTGTTCCCTTACGGTCCCCCCGTGTCCCCTCACAGTCCTCGGTGTCCCCTCAAAATCTCCGCTGTCCCCTCACAGTTCCCAGTGTCCTCTCAGTTTCTCCCCGTGTTTTCACAGTCCCCTCGTGTCCCCTCCGCTGTCCCCGCTGTCTCCCACAGTCCTCACAGTCCCGGTGTCCCCTCAATGTGTCCCCGTCTTTCCACAGTCCCCCGTATTTTCCAGCCCTCCGTGTCCCTCAGTGTCCCCGCTGTCCCCTCACAGCCCCCTTCTGTCCCCTCAGTGTCCCCCCGTATTTTCACAGCCCTCGTGTCCCCTCCTTGTCTCCGCTGTCCCCTCACTGTCCCCGGTGTCCCCTCAATGTGTCCCCGTCTTTCCACAGTCCCCCCGTATTTTCACAGCCCCTCCGTGTCCCCTCGCTGTCCCCGGTGTCCCCCCAGTTTTCCCCCATATTTTCACACCCCTCCGTGTCCCCTCAGTGTCCCCTCGCAGTCCCCGGTGTCCCCTCAAAATCCCCGCTGTCCCCTCACAGCCCCCTCGTGTCCCCTCAGTGTCCCCCCGTATTTTCACAGTCCCCTCGTGTCCCCTCGCTGTCCCCTCGCAGTCCCCGGTGTCCCCTCAAAATCCCCGGTGTCCCCTCACAGCCCCTCGTGTCCCCTCAGTGTCCCCCCGTATTTTCACAGCCCCTCCGTGTCCCCTCCTTGTCTCCGCTGTCCCCTCACAGTCCCCGGTGTCCCCTCAATGTGTCCCCGTCTTTCCACAGTCCCCCCGTATTTTCACAGCCCCTCGTGTCCCCTCGCTGTCCCCGGTGTCCCCCCAGTTTTCCCCCATATTTTCACAGCCCCCCCCGTGTCCCCTCCTTGTCCCCGCTGTCCCCTCACAGTCCCCTTCTGTCCCCTCAGTGTCCCCCGTATTTTCACAGTCCCCTCGTGTCCCCTCGCTGTCCCCTCGCAGTCCCCGGTGTCCCCTCAAAATCCCCATGTCCCCTCAGTGTCCCCCGTATTTTCACAGCCCCTCCGTGTCCCCTCAGTGTCCCCTCGCTGTCCCCTCGCTGTCCCCGGTGTCCCCCAGTTTTCCCCCATATTTTCACAGCCCCCCGTGTCCCCTCCTTGTCCCCGCTGTCCCCTCGCTGTCCCCGCTCCCTTCCCTGCCCTGACCCGGCCTCGGCCCCTCTGTCCCTGTCCCGGGGGTCCCTCCGCGGGGTCCCCACCCGGGGCTATCCCGGAGCCACCCGCTCCTTGGCGGGGACAAGGACAAGGTTCCCCTCCCCGGTGCCCTCCGAGCTCGGGGGGGACTCACCGGGAACAACCGATCCGGTCCCGGGGGGAATCCCCGGCCCCGCTCCCGGTGAACCCCGCACCAGGCCCGGGGCCGAGCCCAGCCCAGCCGAGCCCGGCCTTACCTCCATCACCGGAGAACGGAGAGAACCGGCACTTCTGGGCCTCCGAGTGGCGGATTCGGCTCTAAACAGAGAAAATCAAGGAATTCTGTGGGTTTTTTTTTTTTTTTTTCACGAGAAGCGCGGGGATGGAGCGGGGCGGCGGCTTGGGAGGGCCCCGGGGGCTGCGGGAGAACGCGGCCGCTCCCACCCCGGGCTGGGCTTGGCTGGGCTGGATGTGCTCGGCACGGCGCGGGGAGCGAGGAAAAGCGGAGATATTGATAATAAAAACACCGATAAATAGCGCTGATAGCGCTAATAGGGCTAATAATAGGAATGGTAACGCCACTAATAATAGCAGCGCTAATAGCGACACTAATACCGCTAATATTAACACTAATTAAAACAACAACAACAACAGCGCTAAACCCAACCCGGAAACAACAACAGCGGTGCGATAAAAATCGGGATTTTTTTTTTTTTTTTTTTAATTGGTGTTGTTTTCATAACATTATTGGTTTTGAGGACCTGGGAACCCGCGGAGGAGCTCGGATCCCCTTCCCGGCAGCGGCGGCTCGCACCCCGAATTTCCCATTTTTCCCGCTTCTCCCGGAGCAAATCCCTTCCCGTTATTATTGAAAATAATCGTGAGGGAAAAAAAAAATCACAAAAAAAAAAAAAAAAATATAAAATAAAATTTTAAAAGAGGAGGGAAGGAGAGGGAGCCGTGAGGAGGCGGCGGGAGCTCAGCGGGCACCGGGGCCGCTTCTCCGCCGCTCGTTCCGCGGCCTCGGGCCCGGGGCTCGGCCAAAGGAGGATTTTTCGTTCCAGCAGCTCCCGGGCCATCGCTGCCCTCCGTCTGCCCGGTGGCACCGGCCCGCGGCCTCTCCCCGCGCTCCTGCGGGGCTGAGGCCGCAAGGCAGGGCGGGTTTGGGGTAATTTTCCTTGTTTTCGTTAAAAATGATTGGTTGGTGTCACATCCACCACGGGGCCCGTTGGCGGGGCAGAGCGGAGCCCGGTTGTCCGGCTGTCCGGTTGTCCGGCTGTCCGCCTGTCTGGCTGTCCTGCTGTCCTGCTGTCCGCCTGTCTGTCCGACTGTCCGCCTGTCCGCCTGTCCGGCCCCGGCTCGGCCTTGCCGCAGCCCCGAGAGTGGAGAACCGGGAGCGGGGAACCGGGAGTGGAGAACCGGGATTGGAGAACCGGGAACGGGGAACAGGGAACGGGGAACCGGGAACCGTTCCCAGCCTCCAGCGCCTTCCCCGGACCGGCAGCTCCATCCCCGCTGGCCCGTCCGGGCCCCGCAGAACCGGGGCCGCTGCCCGGGACCCCCGGCCTTGAGCAGGGCCCGTCCTCTGCGCTCTCCCCGCTCGGCCTTTTTCGTTCTTTTTATTTCCTTCCATTTTTGATTTCTTCCCTTTTACTTCCTCCTTTCTATAGTTTTATTTCGCCTTTTAATTTTAATTTTTTTCCTTTTTTTTATTTTGTCTTTTTGTTGTTTTGTTTTGTTGTTTGGTTTTGGTTTTTTTTTTACCTTCTCTGTTTCCCCCGCGCTCCGCGCTGTTCCCGTTATTTCAGGCACGGGCCCAGGCCGCGGCAGGCTCGGACTTTCCGCGGCCACTCCAGCCCAAGGCCTTGAGCTCCCGGTGCCCGGCACAGCCCGAACCGGGCACCTCCCACCCCCACCGGGCTCTGCCCGGTACCGGGCCGTGAGTGTCGGGTCTGTGAAATCTCGGGACTGCTCGTGGTGAAAGTAAATTAATTTATTTTTCACCCACCGCCGTTATAATTGGTCCGATTTGAGGCAGAACCCGGGAATGGGAGCGGGGGAAGCATCGCCGAGGCTTTTTCCTCCCGTTTTTGCCCCGTTGCGGGGACCGGAGCCCCCCGAGCGGGGAAGACCCCCGGGATCCCCCCGCACACACCGGCTCCGGCATTCCCAGCTGGAAACCGGGAGCCGCCCCTCCCGTGTGGGTGTCGGGAGCGGCTGGGCCGGATCGGGGCGTTCCGGGGCTCCCCCGCTGCCCCATCCCGGGGTAACCCCGATATCTGCGGGGCACGGCGGGGAAGCGGGACCGGAGCCCCCGACCCCCGCCCGGCCCAGGGAGGCGCAGGATTTTTTTTTTTTTTTTATTATTCATTTCAACCTCTGGCAACCCAGCCCAGACCGAATTGGGGTCCCCAAGGATGAACCCCAAGAAGGAATCGGGAACCGGAGCTGCCGCCGCCGCCGCCGCTCTCGGGGCTCTTTGTTTACCAATCGGTGTCACAGAACGGGAGGGCAGGAAATTGCGTCTCTACCGAGCCGTTAATTTAAAATCGGCTCTTTCCTTTCCCCCCGGCTCGGCTCCAGCCGCTCCCCGGCGCGGCGGGGGCTCGGCCGCCCGCTCCCCGCTGCCGGCTCCGGCGGGGGATGCGCAGCGGAGCGCGGCGGCGGGGGAGGGCCGGGCCGGAGGAATAAGGACCCGGCTTCTTCGCCGGTCCCACCCCCGGCCGCTTCCTCCGCAGCTCCCTCCCCTCGACCTCCCTTTCCCCTCCCGCCCCCACTCTCAACACCACCACCCCCCCCTAAAATCATCCCCCTCAATCTCCCGGTATTGATTTCCCCCCGCACGCGAATCCCGAGCGCAGCGCGCGGCGAGCCCGGGCAGCGCCGGCGGCTCCCGCCGGTACCGGCACCGACACCGGCACCGGGACCCGCAGCGGCAGCGGCGCTCCATGGAAGGGCAGCGGGAGCGCCTGAAGTTTGCCCGGAGCGAGGTGCGGAGGGAGGTGGAGCTGGGGAGGGGGCGCGGGGTGGGTGCTGAGGGGGGCTCGGGCTCCTGTCAAAGTTTGAAACTCCTTTTTACCCCCCACCCCAACACCCTCGCACCCTCTCGGGACGCCCCGACGGGTCCCCCCCACCCCCGGTACCACCCCCGGCCGGCGGGGCGGGGAGGGGGGTGCGCTTTAAATGCCGGCCCCCGGGTGGGAGAGGGCGACAGGCGACAGGCGACAACCCCCGGCGGTCCCCGGCCATGGGGGTGAGCTGGGGCGCCGAGCCCCGGGGGGGCCGGCGAGGGGCGGGGAGGGGAAGGGGTCTGGGGAGGGTGGGGGGGGGCTCCCTCCCATCCCCCCCGCCCAGCCTTGCCTCCTCTCTCCCTCTCCCCGTGTCTCTCTCTGCCTCCTGATGTTTGATCCCGCCGCGGCGCCCGCAGGGATGAGCGATGGAGGGGCCGAGCCCGGCGGGAGCCCCGTGCTGCTGGCCGAGCCCGCGGCCACCGGGCGGGCCCGGGAGAAGCTGCCGACCCGGGCGGAGCTGGAGAGCGCCCTGCGCGCCGCCGGCGGCGGAACCGGGAGCGGAACCGGCGGCGGCTTCAAGGACATCCCGGGAACGTCGGCGGTCAGCCCCGGCTCCTCCAAGCAGTGCGCCCCGGACACCGAGAGCCCGTCGGGGACCGGCGAGGCGGATTATTGCCGCCGCATCCTGGTGCGAGGTACGGCCGCGCTCCGCGCTCCTGTCCCCGCTCCCCCGGAGCTCCCCCGGAGCTCCCCCGGAGCTTCCCCGGAGCTTTCCCGGGCTTCCCGGGGGGTTCCCTCTCCGGGCACGGGGCATCTCCGGCACCGCTTCCAGCGCATCCCGGGCGCTTCCCGGCTGCCACCTCCGGCCTCCCGGCCCCGCCGCTTGTGCCCCGGCTGCGCTGCGTGCGGCACGGAGCGGGCCCGCTGCCCCAGCCCGGCTCCGCTCGGGCGGGGCCGTGCCCGGGGAGCTCCAGGGCAGCGGCCCCGGGGTCACGGAGCCGCCGGGCCAGCGGAGCCCCGCGGGGACGCGCGGGCGGCGGGAGAGGGGGACAGCATCAGCTCGGCGTTGGGAGCGATGTCGCAGGAGAAAAGCGTCACGGAGCGGCGGCGGGCGAGGGGGTTTATTTTTTTTTTTTCCCCCAATTTATAATATCACCGGCTCGGTCCCGGCTGGGGTTCGCCGTTCCCCGGAGCCGCCGCGTCCCGTATCCCGTATCCCCCCCCGCATCCCGCCCCGCCGCCCGCGCTCAGCCCCGCGAGTCCCCGCGATCACTCCTGGCGTTCTTGTGGCGAACCCCGAGAAGTTTGGGGCGCCCTGGTGCGGCTGTCGCAGGCGGGCGGGTCCCGGGCGCTGCGCGGCTCCGGGATCCCGGGGATGCTGCGCGTCCCCGCCGCTCCTCCGGAGCCCGGAGCGCCTCGGCGGCCGCTCGGCGATCAGGGCCGAGGCCTCCCGGTGCTCGGGAGCGCGGCAGGGACCGGAGCGGCGGCCGTGACCTCCGTCCTCACCGGGAGGAACCGGCTCCCTGTTCCATCGTTATCCCGCTCGGGCATCCCGGGAAAGCGCCTCGCCTCTCACCGAAGCTTCTCTCCGGGTTGTCGCGATAGGCGCCCTTCGCCAACATCCCGGTTGTCCCAGTCCGAACCGGGCACGGCGGCCGAGCAGCGGGCAGCGCTCGGGGACGAGCCCCGGGGTCCCGCCCGTGATGTCCCCGCGTCCCCGGGGGTCGCCGAGCGGGACTGCCATGGGTCCCGCCGGGGTCAGCCTGGGGTCAGGCCTCTCCTCCGCCCGTTTCAGCCCTACCGAGGCCGCCCCGACGGTGCCGGCACCGGGAGAGGGGCGGGGGTCGGTGCCCAAGGCCGGGGCAGGGTCTCCGCTGCCGCCGGCCCCGGGGACCCTCACCGGGAGCGCCCGGTTTCACCATCTTGCCGCAGCCGCCACGGTGCGGACAAAATGGTGGCGGGGAGAAAACGCCGCAAATCACCGGGACTGAGCCGAAATGAAGCGGGGGAACGTGGAGGGGCCACCGGGGCCGCGGGGACACGGAGCCGCCCGTCCCCACCCGCCCCGGCCGCGGTTCCTCAGCCGGGCAGGGCCGGGGCCGAGCAGCGGCTGGGCCCGGGCTGAGCCTCCCGGTCGGTTTTGTGCAAAGCGGGAGGTTAAAATGTTCATTTGTATGTTTTAAAATTATTTTATTTTAATATTTTGAGTTTCCCCCTCGCTGCTTGCCCAGGGAAAGGGGCCTCGGTAGCCCCGGTGAGGAGCTGCCGCCAGCCCCGGTGCTCGCCCGGTGCTTTCGGTGACATCGGGGGGTCCTGGTGACCCCCTCACATGGGCGGGGTCCTCTCGGGGTCCCGGTCCGCTCGCCGGTCCCGCGATACCGGGGATGGTCCGTGCGGGACGGAGCCACCCGGTCACCTCCCGGCCACCTCCCGGTCACCTCCCGGTCACCTCCTGGTCACCTCCCGGACATCCCCGTTTCATCGGGGGTGGCTCCCCGGGGATAAACGGGACAAGGAGGGACCTGGGCAGCCCCAGGGCCAGTCTCGCTGTCACCAGGGTCACTGTCACATCCCGGGATGTCCCCCCTGTTCCTCCCAGTCACCTCCTGGGGCTGGCCCAGTGCTGGGCCTGGTGGCCACAGAGCACGTGGAGGGACCCCGGTGGCCACCATGGCCACCCCATGGCACGGAGGGGACATCCTGGGCGCTGGCAGGGGGGGTGTGCGCCCCAAAAGGTCCTGGCAGGTGTGTTGGAACCCAGGTGGGCATGGGGTGTCCCAGTGGCAGGAAAAGGTGTCCCCCATGGATTTTGGGTGTCCTCTGCTCTTTTGGGGGATTTCAATCCCAGCCCTGTCCTGGCTCCAGAGCCACCAGGTGCACCCTGGTCCCCAAGAGCAGGACATGTCACCAGCTAGGCCCGAAGCTCCAGAATTGTTGGGAAAACCCGGGAATTGTTGGGGGCTCCAGAATGGGAAAAGACTCTTGGGACAGGGAGTTCCAAAGGCTGGAATGGGGAGATGGCCTGAGCACCCCATAACCTTCCCTGGGGAAGGTCAGCAGGGCTGGCACGAGGGGTTTGGTGTCCCCTGTGCCGGGCTGGCACGGTGGCCGTGCCCTTTTCCCCGCCGTCCCTCCGGAGCTGCTCCAGCTGCTGCGGCAATAACAATAAATAAAGCCCGAGCCGTGGCCCAGGGTGCAGCTGCAGCCCCGGATCCGGCAGCCCCGGCACTCCCGGCTGTTGTTGTGCCGGGGCCGTGGCGTGGGCACGGACGTGGCCGTGGCTGTGGGCACGGGAGCGCGGACGTGGCCTGGCCATCGTCACCGCCGTGCCTCTTCCCACACAAAATGGTTCCCGGCGCTGATCCCGCCGGAAAAGCCGCTGATCCGCCTACAGCCCCTTTCCTTCCCGGCAGCTCCGCGCCAGCCCGTGGGGTTTGGGGTGTGGGTCCGGTGCCACCACCCCCTGGGCCACCCTGGGTGTCCCCAAGCCCTCGGGACTCGTTCGGTGCCGCGTTCCGGGATGGGGCCTCGGCCGTGTCCCGCGGCTCTGGGGTGGGGAAGGGGCTCCGGGATTGGGGTCCCTTTCCCAAATCAGGGTTTGGTCCCCATTCCCGCCATCCCAGTGACGGATCCACCGCCCTTATCCTGCTTTCCAGCCTCAGCCCGGCTCTGCTGATCCTATGGCGGCGCCACCATTCCGATCCTGGTGCCACCATTCCAATCCTGGTGCCACCATTCCCGTCCCAGTGCCGCCATTCCGATCCCAGTGCCGCCATTCTGATCCCTGTGCCACCATTTCAATCCCAGTGCCGCCATTCCAGTCCCAGCGCCACCATTCCGATCCCGGTGCCACCATTCTGATCCCAGTGCCGCCATTCTGATCCCAGTGCCACCATTCCAGTCCCAGTGCCACCATTTCAATCCCAGTGCCACCATTCCCATCCCAGTGCTGCCCTTCCGATCCTGGTGCCACCATTCCAATCCCAGTGTCACCTTTCCAATCCCAGTGCCGCCATTCCAATACTGGTGCCACCATTCCCATCCCAGTGCCGCCATTCCAATCCCGGTGTCACCATTCCCATCCCAGTGCCACCATTCCCATCCCAGTGCCGCCATTCCAATCCTGGTGCCGCCATTCCAAGCCCAGTGCCACCATTCCGATCCCGGTGCCACCATTCCCATCCCAGTGCCACCATTCCCATGCCACTGCCACCATTCCCATCCCAGCACCACTATTTCCACCCCAGTGTCACCATTCGTATCCCAGTGCCACCACTCCAATGCTGGTGCCACCATTCCCATCCCATTCCCATCCCACTGCCACCATTCCCATTCCAGCGCCACCATTCCCACCCCAGTGTCACCATTCCCATCCCATCTCTGCCTTCCCCATCCCATTCCCAGCTTCTCTTTGCTGCTTTCCTCCTTCCTACCCCAGGAATTTTCCAACCCCTTCGTGCCCCGCTCAGCCGGAGGGAGGGAGAGCCACTGACCTCCAACTGGGATCCTTCCAGAACTGGGATCCAGCATCCCAAAATCAGAGCCTGGCTCGGTGCTTGGAGCGACTTCCTGGATTTTAACCCTCTGGAAAAACCTCTGCTCTCACCCAAACCGAGCCAGGATTTGGGATCTGGGAAGATCCCAGCGGATGATTCCCGAGGCTCATTTTAATTCCTGTGAGCTGGGACAGAATTCCTGTTGGTTTTTTTTGTGGAATTTGTCCTTTCCAGGTGGGGAGGCTCCTCCAGAGTCACTTCCCACGATCTGGGATGGAGTGAAACCCTCAAGATTTTCTTTCCCTGAATATTCCCAACCTCGTAAAATCCACGGTCGGGAGCAGCTCAGTGCCCACGGCGCTTCCCAAATTTGTCATTTAATAGGAAACAGCCCCAAAATGGGAGCCAAGCTTCCCAAAATATTCCTTCAGTGAGGAAAATTCTGGAGAGATGGGAATTTTAACAGAGGTGAATTTTTTTCCAGTATTCTCAAGGAAGGAGGAAAATCAAAAATTCTATTAAAATTACAGAAAAATAATCTTTAATTTGAATTCTTCCTCTGCATAAATCTCCTGATTGCTCCCAGCCTTCCAAAATATTATTTCCAGGATGAAACGCTCCGTTTTCCCAAAAAATTTTATGGCTTTTATTTATGTCTTTAAAAAACTAAATTCATGGAGATTTGTGGCCTTTCCCTGGATATTTATAAACTCTCCGCATTTGGGGCCGGAGGGAAGAACCAAGCCACGATTTAGCTCCAGCTTGTGGGAGTTCCATGGATACTCCACATCCACGTGGAGTTTTATTTCCATTTCTTTATTTTCCATTTATTTTCCCTTTATTCTCCTTTTATGCTCCGTTTTAATTCCATTTATTTTCCATTTATTCTCTGTTTACTCTCGGTTTATTTTCCCTTTTTTCACATTCATTTTCCATTTATTTTCCCTTTACGATCCGTTTTAATTCCATTTATTTTCCATTTATTCTCTGTTTACTCTCCGTTTATTTTCCCTTTTTTCACGTTCATTTTCCATTTATTTTCCCTTTACGATCCATTTTAATTCCTTTTATTTTACATTTATTCTCCATTTATTTTCCTTTTTAATTCCATTCATTCTCCTTTTAATTCCATTCGTTCCCCATTTATTCTCCTTTTTAATTCCATTCATTCTCCTTTTTAATTCCATTCGTCCTCCATTTATTCTCCATTTTAATTCCATCCATTTCCCATTTCCCCGTCCCAATAAATAACCGCATTTTTGCATTTTTGCACCGATTCCTTCAGGTTTTTTTTTTTGTTTTTCCCTGACGTTTGTCCCCGTTATCCCACCCAGATGCCAAAGGGACGATCCGGGAGATCGTGCTGCCCAAGGGGCTGGACCTGGACCGGCCCAAGCGGACGCGGACGTCCTTCACGGCGGAGCAGCTCTACCGCCTGGAGCTGGAATTCCAGCGCTGCCAGTACGTGGTGGGGCGGGAAAGGACGGAGTTAGCGCGGCAACTCAACCTCTCCGAGACGCAGGTGAGACCCGCCGTGGGGACAGCGCGGTGGGGACAGCGCGGTGGGGACAGCGCGGTGGGGACATCACAGTGAGGACATCGCGGTGGGGACGTCGTGGTGGGGACAGCGCAGTGGGGACGTCGCGGTGGGGACATCACAGTGAGGACAACGCGGTGGGGACGTCGTGGTGGGGACAGCGCGGTGGGGACGTCGCGGTGGGGACGTCGCGGTGGCTCCTCTGTGTTGGGGATGTTGCAGTGACTCCTCCATGTTGGGGACGTTGCAGTGACTACTCTGTGTTGGGGACATCGCGGTGGGGACATCGCGGTGGGGACGTTGCAGTGGGGACGTCACGGTGGCTTCTCCATGTTGGGGACGTTGCAGTGACTACTCTGTGTTGGGGACATCGCGGTGGGGACATCGTGGTGGGGACATCATGGTGGGGACATCGCAGTGGGGACGTTGCGGTGGCTTCTCCATGTTGGGGACGTTGCAGTGACTACTCTGTGTTGGGGACATCGCGGTGGGGACATCGCGGTGGGGACATCGCAGTGGGGACGTCGCGGTGGGGACATCGCAGTGGGGACGTCACGGTGGCTTCTCCGTGTTGGGGACGTTGCAGTGACTACTCTGTGTTGGGGACATCGCGGTGGGGACATCGCAGTGGGGACGTTGCGGTGGCTTGTCCGTGTTGGGGACGTTGCAGTGACTACTCTGTGTTGGGGATGTCGCGGTGGGGACGTCGTGGTGGCTCTTTTGTGTTGGGGACATTGCGGTGACTACTCCGTGTTGGGGACATTGTGGTGGGGACATCGTGGTGGCTCCTCAGTGTTGGGGACGTTGCAGTGACTACTCCGTGTTGGGGACATCACAGTGGGGACATCATGTTGGAGACATTGTGGTGGCTCCTCCGTGTTGGGGACGTTGCAGTGACTACTCTGTGTTGGGGACATTGCAGTGGCTAGTCCGTGTTGGGGACATCGCGGTGGGGACGTCACATTGGGGACCTTGCAGTGGCACCTCTGCACTGGGGACATTGCAGTGGCTCCGCCATGTTGGGGATGTCACAGTGGCTCCTCTGCAATGGGGATGTCGCGGTGTCTCCTTCATGTTGGGGACATTGTGGTGGCTCCTCTGTGTTGGGGACATCGCGGTGGCTCCGCCATGTTGGGGACGTCGCGGTGGCATCTCCGCATTGGGGATGTCATGGTGGCTCCTTTGCATTGGGGATGTTGTGGTGGCTCCTTTGCATTGGGGACATCACGGTGACTCCTCCATGTTGGGGACATCACGGTGGCTCCTTTGCATTGGGGACATCACGGTGGCTCTTTTGTGCTGGGGACATCGCGGTGGCTCCTTCGTGTTGGGGATGTTGTGGTGGCTCCTTCGTGTTGGGGACGGCACGGTGGCTCCTTTGCGTTGGGGACATCACGGTGACTCCTCCGCACTGGGGACATCACGGTGGCTCCTTCATGTTGGGGACATGGCGGTGGCCGTGTCCCTGAGCTCTCGGAGGTGGCGACGGGACGCGTGCGGCGTTCCCGGCGACGATTTTCCTTGGAATGGTTGGGATGAGGTTGGGGACAAACCCCGAGGGGTCTCCCTGGCAGTGATGTCCCCACAAATGTCCAGCAAAGGGACAAGGATGGAGCAACCTGGGATAGGGGAGGGTGGCCCTGGATGAGTTTTGAGGTTTTTTCCAACCCAACACATTCCATGATCCCGTGAAAATCGGGAAGAGGAAGGAGCAGGGATTTCTCTTCCCGAGGTCGCTGTGTCACCTCCACAGTGACACAGGACGGGCTCGGCCGTGGCAGCGGTGACACGAGGTGGGACATGGTGGGATCGGGATTTGTGGGGGCTGCTCCCGCTTTTCCTGCACCCCAATCCCGGCGGAATTGTCTGTGGAATTCTCCCTGGCTTTCCCTGGGTGATGGGAAGGGATTTTCCTGTTTTTCCTGGGAGTGGATGGGGTGAGCTCGGTGCTTGGTGTCTCTGATGGGGTCCTGGTGGCTTTGGCTTAGAAATTTGTCATTAAATAGTAATCATCATTAATTAAATAATATTAGTAATGGCATCATTAATTAAATAATATGAGTAATGTCATTTATATAATAATGCTATTAATAATTATGATTATAGTGAGGATGATGATAAAGATAAAGATGATAAAGATAAAGATAAAGATAAAGATAAAGATAAAGATAAAGATAAAGATAAAGATAAAGATAAAGATAAAGATAAAGATAAAGATAAAGATAAAGATAAAGATAAAGAAAGATAAAGATAGTAATAATAAATATAAATATAAGTATAAATATAAATATAAATATAAATATAAATATAAATATAAATATAAATATAAATATAAATATAAATATAAATATAAATATAAATATAAATATAAATATAAATATAAGTATAAATATAAATATAAATATAAATATAAATATAAATATAAATATAAATATAAATATAAATATAAATGTAAATGTAAATGTAAATGTAAATGTAATAATAGTAACAATAATAACAATAATAACACTAATAACAATAATAACAATAATAACAATAATAATAATAAAAATTTTTAAAAATAGAAATATTCTGGCCCATCCACCCCTTCCCTGCCAGGTCTGGCAATGGCACAGCTTCCCTCAATTCACACAGGAAATAATTCCCATTTTTCCGACCCTTTTTATGGAATAAACCCACGCTGGCTCTGAGCTGTGGGATTTGTGGGGATGCTGCTGCTGGGTGAGGGGAAATCGGCATCCCGGGATTTTTGTGGTGGTGGAACAGGGGGATTTGGCTGAGGAGGAGGATTTGGGGTCGGGAGAAAAGTGACTTTGGGTTCCCTGTTCCCGAGGTCCCAGTGTCACCCAGCGTCACCCAGTGTCACCCCCATGGAGCTGGCAGTGACACGGGTGGGTTTGGCCGTGTCACACTGCGGGAACAGCTTTGTCCCCCTGGTTAGGGATCCCTTTTCCTGTTATCCATCTTCTTGGGGTCCCTTTTCTTGGGGTTTCTCTTCTTGGGATCCCTTTTCTTGGAGTTTCTCTTTTCGGGGTCCCTCTTCCCGGGATTTCTCTGTCCAAGGTCCCAGTGTCACCTCCACAGTACCAGGAGTGACAGGGGTGGGCCTGGCTGTGTCACACTGCAGGAACAGCAGGGTCCCCTTTTCCCAGTGTCCCTCTTCTTGGGGTCCCTCTTCCTGGGGTTCCTTTTTCTGGGGTCCCTCTTTCCTGGGATTTCTATTCCCGAGGTCCCAGTGTCACCTCCACAGAGCCGGGGGTGACACGGGTGGGTTTGGCCGTGCCATGGACAAGGGACAGGCTGTGTGTCCCTGGCATGGGATCCCTCTTCCCAAATCCCACTTTTCAGGATCCCTCTTCCCAAATTCCCCTCCCCAAATCCCTGTTCCCAGGATCTCCCTTCCTAAATCCCTCTTCCAAATTCCCTTTCCCAAATCCTTCTTCTCTAATCCTTTTTCCCAAATCCCCTTTTCCAAAATCGTCTTCCCAAATCCCCCTTCCACCATCCCTCTTCCCAAATCCCTCTTCCCAAATTCCCCTTCCCAAATCCCTCTTCCCAAATCCCTCTTCCCAAATCCCCTTCCCAAATCCCCTTCCCAAATCCCCCTTCCCAAATCCCCCTTCCCAAATCCCCTTCCCAAATCCCCCTTCCCAAATCCCTGTTCCCAGGATCTCCCTTCCTAAATCCCCCTTCCAGGATCCCCATTCCCAAATCCCCCTTCCCAAATCCCTCTTCCCAAATCCCCATTCCCAAATCCCCCTTCCCAAATCCCCTCCCCAAATCCCCTTCCCAAATCCCCCTTCCCAAATCCCTCTTTCCAAATTCCCCTTCCCAAATTCCCCTTCCCAAATCCCTCTTCCAAATTCTGTTTCCCAAATCCCCTTCCCAAATCCCCTCCCCAAATCCCCCTTCATTCCCAGGCTCCCTTTTCCGAGGGTCTCTCCCTGGGCCCGGCCGTGTCCCCCCCGTTTGTCCCCCGGGCACGGAGGATGTGCCCAGCAGGGCGCCAGCTCTGGCAGGTCACAGCCTTTCCTCAGGGATGAAATTCCCGTCTTTTCCCTCTGCTCTGGATCCTCGCTGCTGCTTTCATCCCTGGGTGAGAAAATTCCCACCCTGTGGGCCGGGCGCTGTCGCTTCTCCTCTGCTCTCCCCCTTCCCTCCTTCATCCTTGTCTCCTTAAATCCCTTTCCCTGCTTTTCACACCATTTTTCCTTCCCCACAGCCCAATTCCCACTTTCCAGAACCTTCCCAAGTGCCTGGTTTTCCCCAGCTCCCAAAAATTCCCAAATTCCTCCTCTCCCTCCTCAGGGATGGTTTCACCCTCAGGCCTGCCCCTTTTCCTCATTCCTGCTTTTTCACACTCAGGGTGTTTTCCTCAGGAATTCCAAGAGCTTTACACTGAGTTTTCCAAGCCCACTTTGGGTCTGGAAGGTGCTGATCCCACCTGGATGTGACCTGGAGAGGGAAAAAAGTCACCACCAGCCCCACCTGTCCCCACCCAGCTCCTCCAAACTGGGATAAATCCAACTTGTACAGCAATCCCAGCATTGCGGGTTCTCCTGCTGATTCCTTGGATCAGCTCTTAGAATTTAAGGAATTTTGCTGGTGGAGCCAAATCAGCAGAACCTCCTGACTCTTTTTTTTTTAATATTATTTTTAATTTTTTATTTTTATTTTTATTTTTATTTTTGAGACAGATGCTTTCCAGCCCCTCACAGGGCTGGATTTTAACTCCGAGACCAGAAATTTTAATTCCAAAACCAGGAATTTTAATTCCAAAACCAGGAATTTTAATTCCAAAACCAGGAAGCTGCTCCTGACTTTTCCCTGTGGATGCGATGGGAACGCTGAAGGGAAAGGGGCCACCAGGGCTGGGATTTGTTGTGCCTGTGGATGTTTGGGAAGAGGAGGGAGGGGGGGAGGAAGGATGATTCATCCCGGCGAGGAGGGAATGTGACGAGATGGGAAGAGACGCGGTGAGATCGCAGCTGGAATGCTGCAGCCCCGCATTCCCGGGAGCGGGGCTGGGATCCTGCAGAAAACCTGCTGGAAATAACGAGGGAAAGAAAAAAAAAAAAAAAAAAAGAAAAGGGGATTTAGGCTCTGGTTTTATTTTCCTGGGAGGTGATCCCGCTGTTTGGATTTGGGATTTTTTTTTTTTTTTGGCTCGGAGGGCTGCTCCAGGAGTGGGGGATCAGGATGGGAGAGAGGGAATCACCCACAGGAAAGGAGGGATCACCCAAAAAAGATGGGGATCACCCAGGGGATGATCCAGGGAGAGCTGGGATCACTCAGAGGAGAGGGAAAATCACCTCGGGAACAGGGGGATCAGCCCAGAAAAGGTGGGAATCACCCAGGAATTGTCCCAAAAAAAGATGGGAATTTTCCAGAAGTGAGGGTGGGATCATCCAGGGAGAGCTGGGATCACGCAGGAGAAATGGGAATTTCCTGGAAATGAGGGTGGGATCACAAAAAAAACAATGGGAATTTCCTGGAGGTGAGAATGGAATCATCCAGAAAAAAATGGGAATTTCCTGGAAGTGAGAATGGAATAATGCAAACAAAAAAGGGAATTTCCTGGAAGTGAGGGTGGGATCACCCAAAAAAAATGGGAATTTCCTGGAAGTGAGAATGATCCAAAAAAAAGGGAATTTCCTGGAAGTGAGGGTGGGATCATCCAGGGAGAGCTGGGATCACCTAAAAAACTTGGGAATTTCCTGGAAGTGAGGTTGGAATCACCCAGGGGAGTGGGAGGGAATTTCGGAGCCGCTACTGCTCAGGCAAAGTTTCTTCCACCCAATCCAGGGAATTCCTCTTCCCTCCCGAGATCCACGTCCCTGCTCTGCCTCCCGGTGCTTTTCCTAATTAATCCACGGATATTATTAACGTTCAGCGAGTTTAATTAACATGGAGAATGTTTCCATTGGGGAATTTTCCATGGAGACACCGAGCCGAGCTCTGAGGTCCTTGGGATGAGCTGGGAAGTGGCAGGAACATCCCAAATCCATCCCAAATCCATCCCAAACCCATCCCAAATCCATCCCAAACCCATCCCAAATCCATCAAAACCCATCCCAAACCCATCCCAAACCCATCCCAAACCCATCCCAAACCCATCCCAAAATCCCTCCCAAACCCATCCCAAATCCCAAAAACCCATCCCAAACCCATCCCAAACCCATCCCAAACCCATCCCAAACCCAAAATCCATCCCAAACCCATCCCAAACCCATCCCAAACCCATCCCAAACCCATCCCAAACCCATCCCAAACCCATCCCAAATCCATCCCAAACCCATCCCAAACCCATCCCAAACCCATCCCAAACCCATCCCAAATCCATCCCAAACCCATCCCAAATCCATCCCAAACCCATCCCAAATCCATCCCAAACCCATCCCAAACCCATCCCAAACCCATCCCAAACCCATCCCAAAACCCATCCCAAACCCAAACCCATCCCAAACCCATCCCAAACCCATCCCAAACCCATCCCAAACCCATCCCAAATCCATCCCAAACCCATCCCAAACCCATCCCAAATCCATCCCAAATCCATCCCAAACCCATCCCAAACCCATCCCAAATCCATCCCAAACCCATCCCAAACCCATCCCAAACCCATCCCAAATCCATCCCAAACCCATCCCAAATCCATCCCAAACCCATCCCAAATCCATCCCAAACCCATCCCAAATCCATCCCAAACCCATCCCAAACCCATCCCAAACCCATCCCAAATCCATCCCAAACCCATCCCAAATCCATCCCAAACCCATCCCAAACCCATCCCAAATCCATCCCAAATCCATCCCAAACCCATCCCAAACCCATCCCAAACCCATCCCAAATCCATCCCAAACCCATCCCAAATCCATCCCAAATCCATCCCAAACCCATCCCAAACCCATCCCAAACCCATCCCAAACCCATCCCAAACCCATCCCAAATCCATCCCAAACCCATCCCAAACCCATCCCAAATCCATCCCAAACCCATCCCAAACCCATCCCAAACCCATCCCAAACCCATCCCAAACCCATCCCAAACCCATCCCAAATCCATCCCAAACCCATCCCAAATCCATCCCAAACCCATCCCAAATCCATCCCAAACCCATCCCAAACCCATCCCAAACCCATCCCAAACCCATCCCAAAAACCCATCCCAAACCCATCCCAAACCCATCCCATCCCAAATCCATCCCAAATCCATCCCAAATCCATCCCAAACCCATCCCAAACCCCCCAACCCATCCCAAATCCATCCCAAACCCATCCCAAATCCCGAGGACAGCTCATATCCATGGATCCGGCTTTTTCCTGGAAAACCCCCCTGGAATCCTGAAAGGGACAAGTGCTGCTTCCCAGTGGCATTATGGGATGGAAAATCCCAGAAGGACCCCAGGGGGACAGCAGAGGGTGTGGAATTCCCATAAATCCTTGATGGGATGGGATAATGGGATGGGATGGGATGGGATGGGATGGGATGGGATGGGATGGGATGGGATGGGATGGGATGGGATGGGATGGGATGGGATGGGATGGGATGGGATGGGATGGGATGGGATGGGATGGGATGGATGGATTCCAGGGAGGATTTAGGTAGGATTTTTGAGACAATTCCTTCATGGAAAGAGTTTTCCAGCTGCCCAGGGCTGGAGTGGATCCCCCATTCCTGGAGGGATTTTCCAGCCCTGTGGATGTGGCACTTGGGGACACAGTGGTGGCCTTGGCAGTGCTGGGAGGAGTGGTTGGATTCAGGAGCTTCCAAAGGTTTTTACAACCTAAATGATCTCATAATTCCATGATAATTCCATGATAATTCCATGATAATTCTGTGATAATTCTGTGATAATTCTGTGATAATTCTGTGATAATTCCATGATAATTCCATGACAATTCCATGATAATTCCATGATAATTCCATGATAATTCTGTGATAATTCCGTGATAATTCCGTGATAATTCTGTGATAATTCCATGATAATTCCGTGATAAATCCATGTTAATTCCGTGATAATTCCATGATAATTCCGTGATAATTCCATGATAATTCCATGATAATTCCATGATAATTCTGTGATAATTCTGTGATAATTCTTTGATAATTCTGTGATAATTCTGTGATAATTCCGTGATAATTCCGTGATAATTCTGTGATAATTCCATGATAATTCCATGATAATTCCGTGATAATTCTGTGATAATTCCATGATAATTCCATGATAATTCCGTGATAATTCCATGATAATTCCATGATAATTCCATGATAATTCCGTGATAGTTCCATGATAATTCCGTGATAATTCCATGATAATTCCATGATAATTCTGTGATAATTCCATTATAATTCCATGATAATTCCGTGATAATTCCATGATAATTCCATGATAATTCTGTGATAATTCTGTGATAATTCTGTGATAATTCTGTGATAATTCCGTTATAATTCCATGATAATTCCGTGATAATTCTGTGATAATTCTGTGATAATTCCATGATAATTCCATGATAATTCCATGATTTCTGCCTGCCTGGGTGCTGGCAAGTCCATGGGGTTCTCCTGATCCATCCAGACCTTCTTGGGGACAATCCCGACTTTCCTGGGGACAGCTCCTGGGCCACCCCAGAACTCCATCACTGCTGATGGCCCCACACCCCCTGGAGCATCCCAGGATTCCCAGCATGGAGCAAAACATCTGGGAAAGGCCGAGGGAAGCCGGGAAGGTCTATTTATAGCCCGGCAATTAAGGGGAGGCCGTTAAAAATTAATCACCTCTGCTCGTTAACGACTCCCGGTCCCCGCAGGGACAGAATGAGGGGACAGGGATTGGGGCTGCCACAGGTTTTCCTCTCCATGGAAAAGAATTTTAAAAAGCAGGAAAGATGATGTTGGGAAGAGCTGAGAGCCCGAAATCCCCGTGATTCCCATTTCCCTCTGGACTGGGACATGGGGGAAGTGGGAAGTGATGGGATCCACATCAGGAGATTTTGGAACTTCCAAAGTGCAGGGTTGGGATTTTGGGAAGGAATTCCTGGCTGAGAGGGTGGGGAGGGGATGGAATGGAATTCCCAGATTTGCTGTGGCTGCCCCTGGATCCCTGGCAGTGCCCAAGGCCAGGTTGGATCCACCTGGGATAGCGAGAGTTGTCCCTGTTAAAAAACCTTTAGTAGTTGGGAATTTTAGGATTCAGCTGTTCTTTCCTGAGGGGCCTCCATCCCTCCTTCCATCCCTCCCTCCATCCCTTCTGCCGGAGATTTTTTGGGATGGGATGAACTCTTCCACCCTGTTTTCCCTGCCTCGCTTCCAGGAGGGATTTGGGCTGTTCCAGAGGATTTGGGAACAGCACCCTGCAGCCCCCAAATCCTTGGGAAGAGGTGGCAATGGAGAATATCATCCTGAACGATCCCACATTTAACGGGATCGGGTCACACCCGAATGCTGAAAGCACCTGGAATGGAGGCGGATCCTAAATCCGGAGATTCCCGGGATTTGGGCTCCTCCAGCAGGTGCTGGATCCCGTTCCCACATCCCAGCCCACATCAGAGCACGTTCCTGGAGCAAACCCAGCGCACGTGGCCCCGCTAATCCCAGCAGCGGGGGCGTGGGGGGGACAATAAAGCCAGGCCTAAGTGGGGACACCGTGGTGGAAAGGCCAGCCTGGCACAGCCCCGGGAGATTCCCGAATTCCGGCGTCAGGATGCCAAAAACACAGCAGGGAGGATAAATTCTGGATTTTTGGGGAGTGTTCCTAAAAAAGGGGGGTGGGAAACTGGGGTCTTGTGTGGGATAGATGAAGTTGGATGTTTGGGATCCCAAAATATCCGGGTGCTTCCAGAATTCTCCAAGCGTGGAGTTAAAAGATTGATGGGAGAAAAGTGGGAATAATTCACTGGGATTTTTATCATTAAGGATTTACCACCCACTCCCCCACCCCAAAAAAATAAAATCCCTGGATTTCAGAATTTCTGAAATTCTTGAAGTTCAGAATTTCCTCCATCATCACCAGCATCTCCAAATTTTCCAAAGAAATGGAAACCCACGAGGAATCCATGAGGTTCCCTGACCACAAAGCCGTGAATATCCAGAATTTTGGGGCAGGAGCTAGACATGGGCCTGGCTTCTGGCTGGAATTTTGGCTGGGCAACGGGAGCAGAGCTGTGCTCCCAGAGAGTCAGGGACAATTCCCACTGAGCTGGTGGCTGGAATCCCATTCCCACAGGCCGTGGTGGAGGGATGGGAATGGTTGGTGCAGCGGGATGAGCTGGAATGGCGGCCGAGGGATGAATCCATCCCCGCTCGGCGCAGGCAGAGGCGGAAAGGTCACAGTGACAAAATCTGCGGGATCTGAGCACCAGTGGGGCTGCAGGGAGGAGAACGAGGAGGGGAAAGGAGGAAAAGCAGGAAAAGGAGGAGGAAGGTGGCGCAGGATGATGGCGGATGGATGATGATGGATGATGGATGGATGATGTGATGGATGATCTGGATGATGAGGTGATGGATGGATGATGATGGATGATAAATGGTCAGGCGACACCAAGCAAACACCGCTAAACCCAAACAGGCGGCCCATGGAGCCGAAAGGGCAGGCGATCTGTTGGATAAATTTGGGATGCGTGGGAATGTGGATCAGAGTGGTGGTGATATTCTGGATTGCCTGGTGAGGATGGGTTGAATCCAGGTGGAGGATTACAGGCTAACGACAACAGGAAGGAGGATGAGGATGGAATGGAGCAAATGAGAGGAGGACTGCTCTACATTGGGATGCTGGGATGGATGGAGGGATAGATGGATGGATGATGGATGGATGATGAATGGGGTCAGCGCCGGGGCAGGGCCGCCCAAAACAAACACCGCTAAAAACCCCAAACACGGCCCCGGCCCCGGAGCCGCGCAGCGGGGTCAGGGTTGATCTGTTGGGCGGATAAATTCTGGGAAATGGGCTCCAGCATATTTTGGGAATGTGGGAGTGCTGGAGTGGAGGGTGTTGATATTCCTGGGATTTGCCTGGGTGGGGATGGGGGTTTGGAATCCCAGGCGAGAGCGATTCCCACCAAGGCTCAACCCCAGCACAACGGGAAGGAGCGGATGAGGATGGAAAATGGGAGCCAAAATGAGAGGAGGGTAATTCCTGCTCCTTTACATTTTGGGATGCAGGAATGGATGGATGGATGGATGATGGATGGATGATGGATGATGGATGGATGATGGAGGAATGGATGGATGGATGGATGATGGATGGATGATGGATGGATGGATGGATGGATGGATGGATGGATGGATGGATGGGATGGATGGATGGATGATGGATGGATGGATGGATGGATGGATGATGGATGGATGATGGATGGATGGATGATGGATGGATGGATGGATGGGATGGATGGATGGATGATGGATGGATGGATGGATGGATGGATGATGGATGATGGATGGATGATGGATGGATGAATGATGGATGATGGATGGATGGATGGGATGGATGGGATGGATGGATGGATGGATGGATGGATGGGATGGATGGATGATGGATGGATGATGGATGGATGGATGGATGGATGATGGATGGATGGATGGATGATGGATGGATGATGGATGGATGGATGGATGGATGATGGATGGATGATGGATGATGGATGGATGGATGGATGATGGATGGATGGATGGATGGATGATGGATGGATGGATGGATGGATGATGGATGATGGATGGGATGATGATGGATGGATGGATGGATGATGGATGGATGGATGGATGGATGGATGATGGATGATGGATGGATGATGGATGGATGATGGATGATGGATGGATGGATGGATGGGATGGATGGATGATGGATGGATGGATGGATGGATGGATGGATGGATGGATGGATGATGGATGGATGGATGATGGATGGATGGATGGATGGATGGATGGATGATGGATGATGGATGGATGATGGATGATGGATGGATGATGGATGATGGATGGATGATGGATGGATGGATGGATGGATGATGGATGGGATGGATGGATGGATGATGGATGATGGATGGATGGATGGGATGGATGGATGGATGGATGGATGGATGGATGGATGATGGATGGATGGATGATGGATGATGGATGGATGGATGGGATGGATGGATGGATGGATGGATGATGGATGGATGGAGGAATGATGGATGCAGTAATAGCTGAAAACCCGCACAAATCCCCGGATCTCTGCCATCCATGCAATGATGAGCTCCCACCCTTTTTCTCACCTGTCGGGATTCCCATGCTGGGAACAATTCCTTTATGGCTCGGAGGTGTCTGGGGAAGGGCAGGGATGGGAACAGAGGGAAGTGGAGTAAATGGGAAAATTAAAATAAAATAAAATAAAATAAAATAAAATAAAATAAAATAAAATAAAATAAAATAAAATAAAATAAAATAAAATAAAATAAAATAAAATAAAATAAAATAAAATGTAAAATGCAAAATATAAAATATAAAATGTAAAATATAAAATAAAATATATAAAATGCAACATGTACAATATATAAAATATTATTAAATAAAAATTAAACATATGAAATATGTAAAATACCATAAAATATTATATTTTATATAATATATGTTTCTATATAATATATTTCCTTATAATTTATATTATACAATATACAATATGCAATATACAATATACAATATACAATAGGCAATATACAATAGGCAATATGCAATATAATGAAAGCAAATTTGTTCAGGGAAAAGGAATGGAATGGAATTAAAGTTGGGAAAATAAAATGGAATAAAGCAAAATAAAATAAGGGAGAACAAACTAAAATGAAGTAGAGGAGAAATCTAAAAATTTAATAGAAAATAAGAGAATGAAATAATAAAATTAAATTAAATTAAATTCAGTTTTTAAAATTCAATTATAAAATAACATAACATAAAATAACATAACATAACATAACATAACATAACATAACATAACATAAAATAAAATAAAATAAAATAAAATAAAATAAAATAAAATAAAATAAAATAAAATAAAATAAAATAAAATAAAATAAAATAGGAAAAACATCAGTTTCAACATCACAATATATAAATATATAACCTAAACCAAAATATATTATGTAAAATACATAATATAGCTATAGCTATTACTACAGTTATAAACTAATATAGAATATTTAAATGATAGAATATTTCATATATAACAAAAATAAAACCATTAAAAATATAAAGACTTAATTAAATCTCATATAGAAAACAAAGACACATAATTAAATATAATATAAAATAATAACTCTATATTTATATAGGATAGTGTGTATATGTGACATTTTTAATAATTATATACAATAAAGTGGTGTGTCTACATATAATTATTATATTTTTTTAGTTCCTTGTTATTTAGTTATTATTATTATTTAATTATTAATCAATTTACATTTTATATATATATATATATATATTATATTATATTATATTATATTATATTATATTATATTATATTATATTATATTATATTATATATTACATAATAATATATATATATAATTATTATATATAATTTTATATATATTTAATTCCCCATAATTTAATATTTTACACCATTTCTATATTTTTTTATTTCCCATAATTTAATATTTTACACCATTTCTATATAAATTTATATATCTATTTAATTTCCCATTAATTAATATTTCACACCATTTCCTTGCTCCCCACAGACCCTTTTGCAGCAATTTGGGGTCTCTGTGCCGAGAAATGGTGTAAAATATTAAATTATGGGGAATTAAATATATATAAAATTATATAGAAATCGTGTAAAATTATTAATACTTAAATAATATTAATAATAACTAAATAACAGGAAATTAAATATATATTATAATGATATCTATACACACCACTTTTTGCATATAAATATTAAAAATGTCACATATACCCACTATCCTATATAAATATAGAGTTATTATTTTATATTGTATTTAATTATGTGTTTTTGTTTTCCATATTAGATTCAATTACTTCTTTGTATTTTTAATGTTTTTATTTTTGTTATGTATGAAACATTCTATCATTTAAATATTCTATATTAATTTAATATTTTGCACCATTTCTATATAAATTTATATACATATTTAATTTCCCATTAATTGATATTTCACACCATTGCTCCCTTTGGGGTCTCTGTGCCGAGATTCCTTTTTCCCACATTCCCGTTTTCCTGGTGGGTTGGGAGAGCTGGGAATGTTCCCCTGGAGAAAGGAAAATTCCAGGGAATCCTCAAGGGGCTCCAGGAGAGTTAAAATTTGGGACAAATCATGGAGGGACAGGACACAGGGAATGGGGAGATTGGGAAGGAATTCCCAGATTTGCCGCCCTTGGATCCCTGGGAATGTCCAAGTCCAGGTTGGATGGATTTGGATCCACTGGGATCAGGAAGATTTCCCAACCCTTGGAATTATTGGCATTTCAAAATCCCGTCCCAAACCATCCCGGAATTCTGGGATGGGACACAGGGACACAGGGAATGGGGGAGATTGGGGAGGAATTCCTGGCAGGGATGGAATTCCCAGATTTGCTGCCCTTGGATCCCTGGGAATGTCCAAGTCCAGGTTGGATGGATTTGGATCCACCTGGGATCAGGAAGATTTTGGGATCAGGAATTATTTAGATTTTAAAATCCCGTCCCAAGCCATCCCGGAATTCTGGGATGGGACACAGGGACACAGGGAAGGGGGAGATTGGGAAGGAATTCCCAGATTTGCTGCCCTTGGATCTGTGGGAATGTCCAAGTCCAGGTTGGATGGATTTGGATCCACTGGGATCAGGAAGATTTCTCAACCCTTGGAATTATTTGGATTTCAAAATCCCGTCCCAAACCATCCTGGAATTCTGGGATTTAGAGAAATCCCTGCTTTTCTCATGCCTCAGCCGGGGCCATCTCAGCCTTTCCTGGAGTTTTTCCAAGTTTTTCCTCCTCAGAGCTCCATCCTCCCTGTCCCCAGTGTCCCCTACACTTGTCACCTCCCGTGTCCCACCCATGGGCACTTCCAGACACTTCCCTGCATCCAGAGAATCCCACTGGAATGTTGCACCTGATGTGGATTCGGATCCATGGGAGAATCCCGAAATCTTTCCTCCTTGTTTCCATTCCCTCCCACTGGTTATCCCCAGTGCAAAAAAAAAAAAAAAAAAAAAAAAAAATCTGGGAATTGGTTTTCCTTGGAAAAGAACGGCCTTGATCTCACTCTGCTTCCTGAGCAATATTCCAGAGGGGTGGAATGTCCCACTGGGAAAATTCCCTGCCTTTCCTCTGGGATAAACTGGGAATGGCATCACCTCTGTGCCACCCGTGGGTGGGGAAGAAATTCGCTTTTTTATGGAAGGAAAACCCCATCCAAGCAGATTTGGGAAAGTTCCCGGTGGGATTTGTGGAAGAATCGGGAGCTGGAGGAGGGGATGGAGCAGGACGAGGCCGGAGGGGAATTTCTCATGGATCTGTCACGGATCCACATCCACGGGCAGGAACTTGAGGATAATGGAGGCTGAAAAGGACAGCGAGCTGCTAATTGGGGACAGGTTGGGGACAAACCACGGCTGAGATGTCACCGACGGGGCGGGGCCACCCCGGGGGACTGAGGGGAGGTTTTTGGGGTCTGAGGCGTGGTGGGCACTGGAGAGGGGAATCTGGGATGGGGGAAATTCCTGGGAAAGGCTCCTCTTCCCCTGAGGTGCCACCATTCCGCAGCGGAATTCTGTGTCGGGATCATCCCTTCTGGGTGGGAAAGGACCTGAAATCCCATCCCATTCCAGCCCTGACAATTCCCACCATCCCAAACGGCTCCAAGCTCTGTCCAGCCTGGCCCTGGACGCTTCCAGGGATCCAAGTTTCTCTGGGAAATCTTGGAGCGGCCAGCAGGGATCGTCTGGAATCCCATCAGAGCCAGCAGGACACGGGGAACGGGGAAGGGGAGATTTAAATGGGATTTTGGGAAGGAATTCCTGGCTGGGATGGTGGGGATGGGCTGGGATGGAATTCCCAGATTTGCTGTGGCTGCCCCTTGGATCCTTGGGAGTGTTGGATCCACCTGGGATCGTGGGAATGTCCTGGAGCTGTGGGATTTTGGATTTTGGATTTTAGATTTTGGATTTTGCATTTTGGATTTTGGATTTGGGATTTGGGATTTTGGATTTGGGATTTGGGATTTGGGATTTTGGATTTGGGATTTGGGATTTTGGATTTGGGATTTTGGGATTTGGGATTTGGGATTTTGGATTTGGGATTTGGGATTTTGGATTTGGGATTTGGGATTTTGGATTTGGGATTTTGGATTTTGGAGCAGCTCCAGGTTTAGGGCTCATGGATGGGATTGGAGGTGCCAAACCTGATCATCTCCATCCTCAAGGATTAAATCCCACCGAGGGATTTTCCTGAATTCCTGCTCCTCCTGAATTGCTGGCTGGGGAGCATTTGGAGAGGAGAGTGCTGGGAATGTCCGTCCTGCACAGGTTCACGTTGGATCTTCATTAAGATGCCACTAATTAGATGGGGTTTGGGCCACTATTGTGGGTTTGGGATCTGCAATTCCCAGGATTCAGCTGCTCCAGGAGATGGGACAGGTCACCGTGTCTGGGGACATGGGGCTGTGCCCAGAGGCATCCCAGTGGTCAGCACGGAGTGACCAGTGGGGTCACTGGGATGGGGACACAGGTCTGGGGTCAGTGACATGGGGACAGGTCTGGGGTCAGTGACATGGGGACATCAGCCCTGGGGACAGGCATTGCTCCCAAAACCATCCCAGTGGTCAGCACAGAGTGACCAGTGGGGTCAGTGACATGGGGACACCAGCCCTGGGGTCAGAGTGACCAGTGGGGTGGTGGGGACACCAGCCCTGGGGTCACTGGGATGGTGACACAGCCCTGGGGTCATCCCCGTCCGTCCCCTCCTCGCCTCCTCCCCTGCTCCTTTGGTGTGCCCTGGCTGCCAGAAAAGGACGGAAGCCGTGTCCCCCCCTTCCCCTGCGGCGGTCTAGGGAAGGGGGCGGTTGGGCGGGTTTGGGGTGGGAGGATCAGTTTGTCAGCTGAATCCCGGAAGCAGCGCAGGGAGCGAGACGGCGCCGGGGGCTCACCCACGAACATCCGGCCTCCGAGCCACCTGTCCCACCGGGTCCATCCCGGGCCGGAGGAGCTGGGGTCCTGGGGGCATTTGGGGTTGGACCCTGTCCTCCAGTGGGCATTCCTGGGTAGCCCATCCGGGACAGCCTGGTCCTGGGTCTGCCAGTCCCCCCGGTCCCATCCCGGGGACAGGAGCCTGGGGTCCCTGGGGTGCCATTCCTGGGGTCCCATTCCTGGGGTCCCATTCCTGGGGTGCCATTCCTGGGGTCCCATCCTGGGGCCTGTCCTGAGTCCATCCTGGGATCCATCTCCTGGCTGGGATCCCATCCCTGAGGTGCCATTCCTGGGATCCCATCCCTGGAATTCCATCCCTGGGATCCCATCCCAGGGCACCTGTCCCGAGTCCCATCCCTGGGATCCCATTCCTGGGGTCCCATTCCCAGTCTCATCCCTGGGGTCCCATCCCTGGGGTGCCATTCCTGGGATCCCATCCCTGGAATTACATCCATGGGGACCCATCCCAGGGCTCCCATTCCCAGTCCCATCCCTGGGATCCCATTCCTGGGGTCCCATCCATGTGTTCTCATCCCTGGGATCCCATCCCTGGGATGACATCTCTGAGATCCTATCCCTGAGCTCCTGTCCCCGGTCCCATCCCTGGGATCCCATCCCTGGGGTTCCATCCATGTGTTCCCATCCCAGGGCTCCCATTCCCAGTCCCATCCCTGGGATCCCATCCCAGGGCTCCCATTCCCAGTCCCATCCCTGGGATCCCATCCCAGGGCTCCCATTCCCAGTCCCATCCCTGGTGTCCCATCCCTGGGATCCCATCCCAGGGCTCCCATTCCCAGTCCCATCCCAGGGCTCCCATTCCCTGGGATCCCATCCCTGGTGTCCCATTCCCGGTCCCATCCCTGGGATCCCATCCCTGGTGTCCCATCCGTGCGTTCCCATCCCGGGGCTCCAGTCTCTCATTCCCGGCTCCCACCCGCCGCTGGCCCCGCCGCTCCCGCGGGAATTCTCCCTTTCCCTGGAGGCGGCCGGCGGGAGCGGAGGGCGGATCTGCCTCGGGCGTTTATTTTAATACATCTCTCTCTCTCTCGTATCTCTCGCTCTCTCCCGGCTCTCGCCTCTCTCTCCCCGGCCCCCCCGCGCTCTCTTTCCGTCCGTGCCTTCCTGTCCCGTCCCTCCCCCACCCTTCCCCCCCCCCTCCCCAGGTCAAGGTGTGGTTCCAGAACCGCCGCACGAAGCAGAAGAAGGACCAGAGCAGGGACTCTGAGAAACGCTCCTCCAGCACCTCCGAGTCCTTCGCCACCTGCAACATCCTGCGGCTGCTGGAGCAGGGCCGCCTCCTGTCCGTGCCGGCCCCCCCGAGCCTCCTGTCCCCCGCCCCCAGCGCGGCCCCCAGCGCGGCCCCCAGCCCCGCGGGGAGCGCTGCCGGCCCCGGCCTGGCCACTGCCGGCCCCGCGTCCCCGGGGCTGGCCGCTGGCAGCAGCCCCCTAAAAGCGGCGCCTTTCGGCCTGCACGTCCCATCTCTGGCCTCTTCCTCTTCATCCTCATCATCGTCGCCGTCGCCGCGGCTGCCGGGGCGGCCGCTGTGTTTTGGGGGGCCGCTGCTGGGGGGGACCCTGCACGATCTGCCCGGGCCGTTCGGGCCGGGCGGTTCCGCGTTCGAGCCTTACACGCGGCTGGAGAGGAAGGACAATTCTATACCCAGCAGGAAGCCGAGCCCTTAAAACATCCCCCACCCCCAAAAAAAAACCCAAACAAATCAAATCAAACAGTGTCAAAAAGTGTCACCTCCCGCCCCTCCAACCCCCCCAAGCCCAGATCGTGTCCCCGTGGGAATCTCAGCTCCCCCCCGGCCCGTGGATGTCACCAGGGTTGAGCTGGTGACACTCGGGGTTCCCAAATTGTCGCTCCAGGGATGGGGGGGAGGGGACAGGAGCGGCCAAGGTGGGGGGCAGGGGGGTGGTGGCGGCTGTGCCGGGGGTGTCTCTTACAGGGGGGGAGGGGACAAAAGGGACAGCGCGAGGTGGCGCCGGGCTCTGTCCTCGGAGAAGCGCCGTGCCTCAGTTTCCCCGCCCGGCTGAGGTCACCGCGGGGTCCCGGCGCTGCTCCCAGGAACGGCGGGTTTGGCCTGGGTGATGTCCCCAACCCCGCCACTTGTCCCCGTGGTGGGAACAAGCGGCTGCCGCCCCCCCGGGACACCCCCAGGCTCCTCCAGAGCCCAAACACGGCCCCGCCCCATTTTGGGGCCTCCCCAAACCCCGCAGGGATCCCCTCAGGCCCTTCCCTGTCCCGCCCCGCTGGGTGACAGCTGGGACAGCTGTGACAGTGGCATCTGTCCCCTCTGGGGCGGGGCGGGTCCCACCCGGGGGGCTTTTCCAGCACCGCAGTGACCCCGCCCTGCCACCCGCCACACCCCCCTTGTCACCTGTCACAGCCAGGTCCCTTCCCAGAGCTGTCCCGGGGGGTGACAGTGGCTTCCTGCGGGCTGGGGGTGGCCTTGGGGACAGGGGGAGAGCTGCGGTGTGAGTGTCACGTTGGGGTGGCATCCCCTTGGTGTCCTGCGGTGTCACCACCATGGCAGGACACTCTGAGGTGGCATCGCCTTGCCCACGTGTCCTCGGGTGGCATCGTTTTGTCACCCTGCGGTGACATTGCCTCGCCAGGACACCCTGGGGTGACACCACCAGGTGCCACCACCTCGCCAGGACACCTTGGGGTGGCACCGCCCCTCAGTGCCACCCCCCTGCTGTCCCCACTGTCCCGGCTGTGACAGGACCATGGGGACACCCCACACCCAGGGGTCCCCCCCTCCCCCCGCACCCCCAAACCCGCTGCTGCTGTTAATTAATTCATCAATTAACTCATAATGATCATTAACACCGAGCATCCCCCTGCGGGGACATATCCCCCGGGGCCCGCGGATTCCCAGGATTTTACAGGGAAATATTTAAAATAAATGATTTTATGAGAAGCTTCCCGTCATTTTTTATTATTTTTAGGGAATTGTTATTTATTGCTCCGCTGCCTTTGGAGCGTTTTAAGGGGAGGGCTCGGGCGGGGAAACTGAGGCAGGGACAGGTGACAATGCTGCCTGTCCCCTCCCCCACACCGCCACAGACCTGGAATTGCTCCAGCGACGTTTGGGATTTTCCAGGACCATCCTCTCATCCTTTAATTGATGTTGATCCCATAAATCAACAGAAATTGATTTTTTCTCTCCCATCCCCATCCAGGCGGAGCCAGGACAGGGAAGTGGCCGTGTCCCCAATTCTGGAATTTTGTCCCCAACCCCACCCGGCTCTCACTTGGATTTTGCTTTTCCCTCTTCCCAGCCCGATTCCAACAGGGATTTTTCCAACCTGGAAAATTCCTGGACTCACCGGGAGGAATCTGGTGACCCCAGAACCCCTCAACCTCCGTGTCCGGAGGGGATTTGGGGACATTTTGGGAAAACAAAGCCCGGGAAGTTGGGTTTGGGAATGTGGGAATGTCTTTGGGGTTTTTCCTGCCTGATCCCGAGGCTGCTCCTTTTGCCCGTTTGACCCCAAAAAAAAAAAAAAAAAAAAAAAAAAAAAATCCCAAATCACACTCGAAACTTTTCCAAAGTTCCTTTCTCCCAAGCGAAGCTGTCGCGGGGGTTGGGGACAGCTTGGGGACACCCCCGCTTTGTCCCACCCGGTGCCAGGGGCTCTTCCAGTTTGGGGTGACCGGAAAATCAACAACAGGATGTAAAATTTTAAGGAAAAAATGTGGGTTTTTATGGTTTCTAATGTTAATAAAAATCTCGTCCTGCCTCCTTCCGCCTCCTCCATCGCCTGTGGGGTCCCCGCCCCCAACTGCGGGTGCCACCGGCCCCGGGGGTGACATCGCAGGGTGACATTTCTCGGGCCCCCCTTGCCCGCTGTGCTCCGTGCACGCCGTTTTCCCGACCCTTATTCCTTTATCCCGATCCCTTATCCCTGTTCATTTCTCCTTATCCTTTATCCCTGTCTCCATCCCTTATGGCTGTCCCGCTATTCTTACCCTGATCCCTTATCCCTATTCTAATTCCTTATCCCTATTCTTATTCCTTATCCCTATTCTTATTCCTTATCCCTATTCTAATTCCTTATCCCTATTCTTATCCCTTATCCCTATTCTTATTCCTTATCCCCATTCTAACTCCTAATTCCTATCCCTACCCTGTATCCCTATCCCAATCCTATCCTTATCCTTATCCTTATCCTTATCCTTATCCTTATCCTTATCCTTATCCTTATCCTTATCCTTATCCTTATCCCTGTCCCTGTCCCTGTCCCTGTCCCTATCCCTATTCATTTCTCCTTATCCTTTGTCACTACCACTGTCTCCACCACTTATCCTGCTATCCCTACCCCGATCCTTTATCCCTATTCTTATTCCTTAGCCCTATCCTAACCCCTTATCCCTATCCTTACCCTATATCCCTATCCCTATCCCTATCCCTATCCCTAATCCCTATCCCATTTCCTGTCCCTATTCCCATCCCTATCCATTATCCCTGTCCCATTCTTTATCTCACACCCCTTATCCCATCCCTCATCTGGCCACTTACCCTTACTCCCTGTCCATATCCTATATCCTATATCTTTCCTTATCTAGTATCCCTTATCCCTGTCCTGTATCCCCATCCCCATTCCCATTCCCATCCCCATCCCCATCCCCATCCCATTCCCTCTCTCCCATTCCCATTCCATTCCCATTCCCATTCCATCCCCATTCCCATTTCCCATCCCCCATTCCCATTCCCATCCATCCCCATTCCCATTCCAATTCCCATCCCCATTCCCATTCCCCATTTCCCATTCCAGTCCCCATTCCCCATTCCCATTCCATTCCTCATTCCCCATTTCCATCCCCATTCCCATTCCATTCCCATCCCCATTCCCATTCCCATTCCCATTCCCATTCCATTCCATTCCCCATTCCATCCCCATTCCATTCCCATTCCCATTCCCATTCCATTCCATTCCCATTCCCCATTCCCATTCCCATTCCCATCCCCATTCCCATCCCCATTCCCATCCCCATTCCCATTCCCATTCCCATTCCCATCCCCATTCCCATTCCCATCCCCATTCCCATTCCCATTCCCATTCCCATCCCCATCCCCATTCCCATTCCCATTCCCATCCCCATTCCCATTCCCACTCCCATCCCCATTCCCATTCCCATCCCCATTCCCATTCCCATTCCCATTCCCATCCCCATTCCCACTCCCATTCCCCTCCCCCATCCCTCCCGGGATCCCGGCTCCGGCCGCTCCCTCCCGCTGTTTACAGCCAACACGGGGTCACCTGTGTCACCGCTGTCGCGGCGCTGTGGGTGTCACCTTTACTGCCGTGTCCCCTTAACTGTCGGTGTCCCCTTTACTGCCAGTGTCCCCTTTACTGTCGGTGTCACCTTCGCTGCCAGTGTCCCCTTTACTGTCGGTGTCACCTTCGCGTCGGTGTCACCTTTATTGCCGGTGTCACCTCTGCTGTCGGTGTCACCTTCATTGCCGGTGTCGCGGGCGGGGCGGGACCGGCGGGGGCCGGGCCGGGGCTACAAAACCCGAGGCGCGGCCGTGTCCTGCCCGGCGGGACCGTGACCGTGACGGGGACAGGGACAGGGACAGGGACAGGGACAAGGCCATGGCCGCCACCGAGGTGACAGCAGCGGCGACAGAGCTGGCGGCCGCCCGCGAGCACGGGCTGGCAGTGACCCGCGACTTCCACAGCAACCCCCGGCTGAGTGAGTGGGGGACACGGGGACACCGCGGGGACACCTCGGGGACATCGAGAGGGGAGCCGCGAGAGGGGGGGGACATCTCTCTGTCCCCGAGCAGAGTGGTCGTGGTGGCAGGGACGAGGGGGTGACACCAGGCAGGAGTGCGTGGGTGGCATTGGAGCAGGTAGAGGGACAGGTAGGTGACATTGGGGCAGGGAGGGGTGACAGGGACAGAGGGGTGGCAGTGGGACAGGCAGGGGTGACAGGGGCGGGTGGGTGGCACTGGGACAGGCAGGAACGGGTGGGTGGCATTGGGGCAGTCAGGGGTGACAGGGCTGGGTGGGTGACACTGGGTCAGGAAGGGACAGAGGGGTGGCAATGGGACAGGCAGAGGTGACAGGAGAGGGTGGCACTGGGACAGGAAGGGACAGAGGGGTGGCAATGGGACAGGCAGGGGTGACAGGAGTGGGTGACACTGGGACAGGAAGGGACGCTGTGGTGGCACTGAGGCAAGCGAGGGTGACAGGGCTGGATGGGTGGGTGACACCGGCTCAGGAGGGGACAGCTGGGTGGCACTCAGACAGGCAGGGTGGCATAGGGGCCACGTCTGTCTCTCGCGGGGACAGGGGGACAGTGTGGGGCTGCGGGGGTGTCCCCTCCTGGGGACCGCACCCACAAGGACCGAGTCCCCAGGGTGGGGACACCTGTGGGGCGCCGTGGTGACACCCCAGAGCTGCGCGGGGTGCCCCGAGTGTCCCTTCCCGCTGTGTCCCCACCCCACGGCGACATCGGCACAGCTGGCACCGTGCCGGCGCCACACCGGGGTGGACGATGTCACCTTGTCCCCAAAGCCCCGCTGTCACCGAGCGTGTCCGTTGTGACCTTTCTGCGTTCTCTGCCGGCGCCGGGGGGGGTTGGGGTGTCACCTCCTGGGGGTGTCACCTCCCCTCGTCCCCAGCCGGGTGGCACCGGGCTGGCACGGTCCCTCCCGAGCCGAGCTGGCCCTGCCCTGCCACCCGCCGTGTTTGCTGTCAACAGCGGCCACCCGCGGGTGACTCGTGCCCGGGTCACCTGGCGCAGCGCCAGCCCTTGGCTCGGTGTCACCCGCCTGTCCCTTTGCCAGGAAAAGCCCCGGAAATCCCTTCCCGTTTTTGTCGCGTTTGTCACCCTCGAGGGACGTGTTTGTGCCCCCTCCCCCCCGCGTCCCCAGCCCAACCCCCGGCACCGCCACCCAGGCGGGGACAAAGTGCTGTCCCTGTCACCCAGGCGGGTCCCCGCGCCCCAAAATTTCCCGGGACGTGACAGCGGAGGTGGCAGGAAGGACACGGCGGGGTGGCAAGGCTGGGGGGGACCTGGCGGGGACATCCGGAGGGGTGGGGACACCCCCGGGATGTGGGGGAGGGGCAGCGTGGGGCTGTGGGTGCCTGAGATCGTGGGGGTGCGGGGTTCCCCCAGTTCGGGGTCCCAGTTTAGGTCCCCAATATGGGGTCCCAGTTCGGGGTCCCCATTTATGGCACCAGTTTAGGGTTCCAGTTTGGGCTCCCAGTTTAGGTTGCAGTTTAAGGTCCCAGTTTAGGTTCCCAGTTTACGCTGCCAGTTTAGGGTCCCACTGTGAGGTCCCAGTTTGGGGACCCAGTCTGGGGTTCCTGTTTAGGTTCCCAGTTTATGTTCGCAGTTTGGGGTCCCAGTTTGGGTTCTCTGTTCAGGGTCCCAGTTTGGAGTCCCAGTTTGGAGTCCCAGTTTGGGGTCCCAGTTTACGGTGCCAGTTTAGGGCCCTGTTGTGGGGTTCCAGATTGGGGTCCCAGTCTGGAATCCCAGTTTGGGGTCCCAATGTGTGGCCCCAGCTTGGCATCTCCATTTGGGGGTTCTGGTTCAAGTTCCCAGTTTGGGGTCCCAGTTTAGGTCCCAGTTTCGGGTCCCATTTCAGGTCCCATTTTGGGGCCCCAGTTTAGTGTAGGGTCCAATTTTGACTCACAGTTTGGAGTCCCACCTTTGGGTCCCAGTTTAGGGTCCCATTTGGGGGTCCCAGTTTAGGATCTCAGTTTGGGGTCCCAGTTTAGGTTCCCAGTTTAGGGTTGCAGCTCAGGGTTCCAGTGTAGGGTCCCAGTGTAGAGTCCCAGTTTGTGGTCCCAATTTAGGGTCCCATTTCAGATTCCCAGTTTGGGGTCCCATTTGGAGTCAGAGTTTGGGTCCCAGTTTAGGGTGCCAGTTTAGGGTCCCAGTTCAGGTTCCCAGTTTGGGGTCCCAGTTTAGTGTAGGGTCCCAGTTTAGACTCCCAGTTTGGTGTCCTAGTTTGGGGAGCCAGTTTAGGGTCCCAGTTTAAAGTGTAGCAGTTAAGGGTTCCAGTTTAGGGTTCCAGTTTGGAGCTAAAGTTTAGGATGATGGATGGATGGATGATGGATGATGGATGGATGGATGGATGGATGATGGATGGATGGATGATGGATGGATGATGGATGGATGATGGATGGATGGATGGATGGATGATGGATGGATGATGGATGGATGGATGGATGATGGATGGATGATGGATGGATGGATGGATGATGATGATGGATGGATGATGGATGGATGGATGATGGATGGATGATGGATGGATGGATGATGGATGGATGGATGGATGGATGGATGGATGATGGATGGATGATGGATGATGGATGATGGATGGATGATGGATGGATGGATGGATGGATGATGGATGGATGGATGATGGATGGATGATGGATGGATGGATGGATGGATGATGGATGGATGATGGATGGATGATGGATGGATGGATGATGGATGGATGATGGATGGATGGATGATGGATGGATGGATGATGGATGGATGGATGGATGGATGATGGATGGATGGATGATGGATGGATGGATGATGGATGGATGATGGATGGATGATGGATGGATGGATGATGGATGGATGATGGATGGATGATGGATGGATGGATGATGGATGGATGATGGATGGATGATGGATGGATGGATGATGGATGGATGATGGATGGATGGATGGATGATGGATGGATGATGGATGGATGGATGGATGGATGGATGGATGGATGGATGGATGGATGGATGGATGATGGATGGATGATGGATGGATGGATGGATGGATGGATGGATGGATGATGGATGGATGGACAGACAGACACAGCAGGAGGCAGCACACCCACTCTGTGCTGTACAACCATCCCCAGTGCAATCCCAGTGAAGTCACTCTGGTGTCACCCTGCCATGTCCCAGCTGTCCCCATCTCTGGTGTCACCCTGCCATGTTCCAGGTGTCCCCATCACCGCTGGGCCGGTGCCTTTGGCCTCTGTGCCTGGCGGGGTTTGGGACACGGAACCAGCCCCGGCTGCTCCAGGGGCACTGCCCAGCCGTGACCCCCCTTCCCGGAGATCTGACCCCACACCCCCCCCTCGTCCCAACAACCACCCCCACCCTCCCCCTCCCTCCCGGATCCTTTATCACCCATCCCCAAACTCCCTTTCCCCTCTCCTCTCCCTCCCTGATATTTTTTTCCACCAACAAAACAGCAAAATCTCACCCTGCGACCAAATTTCCTTTTTTTTTTTTTATTTTTTTTGCCTCTTTTTTTTTTTTTCTTTTTTCTTTTTTTTTTTTTTTTTTTTTTTTTTTTTTTTTTTTTTTCCCGGGTTCGCGCTTGGCTGGGGCCGCCTTTCCCCGGCATCCCCACATGACCGTGCAGGTGTGTCTGGGAACCCGCGGCCGCCGGGCCCTAATTAGTGGCATAGAGTGTGACCCCCCGCCGGGCTTTTCACGGCCCCTGCCGGCCCGGGCCAGCCCCGCGGGGTTGACAGCGCGGCACAAAGTGACACATGGCACAATGGGCAGGTTGTGGAGGCGACCGGGGCTTGGGGGGGGGGGGGGAAGCGGTCATTTAGGGATTGTCGGAAAAATCCCATGGGGGGTGAGAGGGGTTGGGAGGTCGGGGTTGCATTTGTGGATTCTGGGAACGCGGCGGCGTTTTGGGTTGAAAGAGGGTGTTGCTGGAATCCTGAAACCCCAAAATTCCTAAAATCTCTTGATTCATAAAATCTTAAAAATTGGTTTGGGTTGAGGTGGGGGAGGGAGCTTAAATCCCAGCCCTGCCCTGGACAGGGACACCTCCCACTGGGCCAGGCTGCTCCAAGTCCCATCCCAGCTCACCCTGGACGCTGCCAGGGGTGGGGGATGCATCCAGCCCCAGCCAGAGCCTCGTGCCCAGCACCCTCTGCCCCTCCCTGCCCCTCTGAGGGGTGCCAGGGCTGGGGTCCCCCCTCTGTGCCCCCCAGCGTGGCTCAGGATCAGCTCTGGACCTGCTGGGACAGCCCTGCACCCACAGCTTTGCTCTGGGATGGAGGATTTGGGGAATTTGGGGGATTTGGGGGCTGTTTTCCCATCCTGCTTCCCATCTGTGCTCCTGGTGTGTCCCCACCCATTCCCCAGCTCTGGAATTTCAGGTGGGGGCTGAGCATCACTCGCTGCACACCCGGCCCAGAGGCTGAGGTGACAAAAAAGGGGAATGGCTCCCACTGGGAAAGGGGAGATTGGGCTGGGATACTGGGAAGGAATTCCTGCCTGGGCTGCAATTCCCAGATTTGCTGTGGCTGCCCCTGGATCCCTGGCAGTGCCCAAGGCCAGGCTGGATCCACCCGAACTGATGGAACGGGACCATCCATAAGATCCCACCCCAACCATCCCACCCCCCCAAACCCCCCCGGATCCAGCAGCGAGCCCCCTCCCAGGCGCATTTTGAAGCCGAGCCCTGCGGGGCTCGGGGGGCTGGGCAGGGCTGCGGAGGGCAGGGCGGGCGAGCGGGAGCAATTAGCGGCGAGTGGAGCCGGCTCGGGTCCCCTTTGTCACCGGGGGCCGCGGTCCCCCCCGCGCGGTGGCCGCGCTGGTCAGCAGTGCGTGAGTGTCAGCGCTGACGGAGATTGCCTCTGACAGCAGCTGTGAATTTGGGGCTGGGGGTGTGCAAAGGCCAGGTTTGAAAGAGTTTTTTTTTTTCTCTTTCCCTCGGCCCCTCTCCCCCAGCCCCCCGCCCTCCCCTCCCCGGCCGGCGGTCGCGGCCCACCCAGCCCGCAGCTCCCGCGGCAGCGGCTTCGTTATCGCGGCTGGGGCTTTCCGGGGTTCCGCCTGCGCTTCTGGGCCCTCCGCCTCCTCTTCCTCTTCTTCTTTTGCACCTCCTCCTCCTCTTCTTGTTCTCCTTCACCTCCTCCTCCTTCTCCTCCTCCTCCACCACCTCCTCCCCTTCTTCACCTTCTCTTCTTCTTCTCCTCCTCCTCCACCACTCCTCCTCTTCTTCACCTCCTCTTCTTCACCTCCTCTTCTTCTCCCTCCTCCTCCTCCTCTTCTTGTTCTTCTCGTCCTCCTCCTCTTATCCTTCTCCTCCCCCTCTTATCCTTCACCTCCTCCCCTTCTTCTCCTCCTCTTCCTCCTTTTCCTCCACCTTCTCCTTTGAGTCCTCCTTCTCCTCTTCTTCCTCTTCATCTTCTTATTCTCCTTCTTCTGCTCTTCCTCTTCTTCTCCTTCTTCTCATTTTCCTTCTCCTTTTTATTCTTTTTCTCCTCCACTTCCTCCTCTTCCTCCTCCTCCTCTTCTTAGTCTTTTCTTTCTCTCCTCCTCCTCCTCCTCCTCACTCCCCATCCCGACCTCTTTCCAGGCTGTCTCTTGGCATTGCTGTCCTGAGGTCCCTGACTGTGGACAGATGGGAAAAATAAATAGATGGATGATGGATGGATGATGGATGGATGGATGGATGATGGATGGATGGATGATGGATGGATGGATGGATGGATGATGGATGGATGGATGGATGATGGATGGATGATGGATGGATGGATGGATGGATGATGGATGGATGGATGGATGGATGGATGGATGGATGGATGATGGATGGATGATGATGGATGGATGATGATGGATGGATGATGGATGGATGGATGATGATGGATGATGGATGGATGGATGGATGATGGATGGATGATGGATGATGGATGGATGATGGATGGATGGATGGATGGATGGATGGATGATGGATGGATGGATGGATGGATGGATGATGGATGATGGATGGATGGATGATGGATGATGGATGGATGGATGGATGGATGGATGATGGATGATGATGGATGGATGATGGATGGATGGATGATGATGGATGGATGGATGATGGATGATGGATGATGGATGGATGGATGGATGGATGGATGGATGATGGATGGATGGATGATGGATGGATGATGGATGGATGATGGATGATGGATGATGGATGGATGGATGGATGGATGATGGATGGATGGATGATGGATGGATGGATGGATGGATGATGGATGATGGATGGATGGATGATGGATGGATGGATGGATGGATGGATGGATGGATGATGGATGGATGGATGATGGATGGATGGATGGATGATGGATGGATGATGGATGGATGGATGGATGATGGATGGATGGATGGATGGATGATGGATGATGGATGATGGATGATGGATGGATGGATGGATGATGGATGGATGGATGATGGATGGATGGATGGATGGATGGATGGATGATGGATGGATGATGGATGGATGGATGATGGATGGATGGATGATGGATGGATGGATGGATGGATGGATGGATGGATGATGGATGGATGGATGGATGATGGATGATGGATGATGGATGGATGATGGATGATGGATGGATGATGGATGATGGATGGATGGATGATGGATGGATGGATGATGATGGATGGATGGATGATGGATGGATGATGGATGGATGATGGATGGATGATGGATGATGGATGGATGATGGATGATGGATGGATGATGGATGGATGGATGGATGGATGGATGGATGGATGGATGGATGATGGATGGATGATGGATGATGGATGGATGGATGGATGATGGATGATGATGGATGGATGATGGATGGATGGATGGATGGATGATGGATGGATGGATGGATGGATGATGGATGGATGGATGGATGATGGATGATGGATGATGGATGGATGTATTAATGATGTATTAATGATGGATTAATGATGGGTTAATGATGGGTTAATGATGGATTAATGATGGATTAATGATGGATTTCTGTATCACCCAGAGCTCGGCCAATGCTCCAATGTCCCCTGCAGTGACACCAGCACTGCCAGAGGCTCCCACATTCCCGCTGGGCAGAGCCATCCCAGTGGGGCTGAGGGCAGCAGGAGTGTCCCCAGGGGGGTGGCAGCCACTGGGACCGAGCTGGACACCCCCGTGCTGGGACAAGGGACACTCCAATGTCCCTGTCCCACACAGGCAAGGACATAGGGACAGGAAAAGACCCCAAAAACTCCAGGCGGGGGAAGGGAAGCGGGAGAGCTTCGGGAGGAGCGGGAATGGGAATCAAAGGCCGGATGGTCACTTTGGGAATAAAGGGACAGAAGCAGGGAGGGGTCCCGCTGTGCCGGCCCCTCCGGAGGCTGGATGGGCGAGCAGCAGGAACCGGCCCTAACAGGGGAAGGGAGGAGAAGGCTAATTAGCTAATTAGCTCCTGGAGTGGGGCTGGGAGAGCCCCGGGGCAGTTCAGCAAGGCCAAGGGCGGGAGGAGCTGGGAGGGGGCACAAATCCAGGCTGGGAGGGGAAAGGATTGGGAACAACTCTGGGAGAAGGTGGAGGGAAAATTTGGAACTGAATTGGTTCCTGTGAGACCCCAGCCATGGAGCTGCTCCAGATCCTGGATCCAAATTCAGGAGGATGTGGAGAAGCTGGAGAGAGTCCAGAGCAGGTTCCAGAGCTGTTCCCAGGGCTGGAGCCCCTCTGCTCTGGAGCCAGGCTGGGAGAGCTGGGAATGTTCCCCTGGAGAAGGGAAAATTGCAGGGAATGCTCAGAGTCCCTGCAGGGGCTCCAGGAGAGCTGGAATTGGGGACAAGGCAGGGAGGGACAGGACACAGGGAATGGCTCCCACTGGGAAAGGGGAGATTGGGCTGGGATCTTGGGAAGGAATTCCTGCCTGGAATGGAATTCCCAGATTTGCTGGGGCTGCCCCTGGATCCCTGGCAGTGCCCAGTGCCAGGCTGGATCCCCCTGGGATGATGGGAGGTGTCAAGGGCTGGAATTCCTGGACTTTCAGGTCCTTCCCAAACCAAACCAGTCTGGAATTCCCTGATCCCACTGCAGAAATGTTCGGGATCACTGGCACCGCCCTGGCTGAGGAAAGGGGACACCGAGGGTGACCCCACAGAGCCCAGCAGGGTGTCCAGGATGGGGCTGTGACCATCCCATCCCTAGGGGTGACATCCCTGGGGCTGTCCCGGCCGGGGGACAATGCCACCATCACCACGGGGACATCCAGGGACCCCCATGGGCGCAGGGGGGAGGGGGAGCGCTGCAGCTGGCCCGGCCTCTCCGATCCTATTAGGATCAGGTGGGAGCGGCCGAGGGGAGCGGGGCAGGGATGAAAGGGCCCGGCGGGGTCAGCGGGGCCGGGGCAGCGCTCGGGGCTGCGGCGCTTCCTGCGCTGATCAAGGCGCGGCTTAGAGCCGGATCAGCTCCCGCGCACCTGCACCCGCCGGGGGCTCAGCCCAGCCCCGGAGCTCATCCCGAACCCGGAGCTCAGCCCGAACCCGGAGCTCAGCCCAGCCCGGCACAACCGGGAGCTCATCCCAATCCCGGAGCTCGTCCCGAACCCGGAGCTCGTCCCGAACCCGGAGCTCATCCCAAACCCGGCACAACCGGGAGCTCATCCCAAACCCGGCACAACCGGGAGCTCATCCCAAACCCGGAGCTCATCCCAAACCCGGAGCTCATCCCGAACCCGGAGCTCAGCCCGAACCCGGAGTTCAGCCCAAACCCGGAGCTCAGCCCAGCCCGGCACAACCGGGAGCTCATCCCAATCCCGGAGCTCATCCCAATCCCGGAGCTCGTCCCGAACCCGGAGCTCATCCCAAACCCGGCACAACCGGGAGCTCGTCCCGAACCCGGAGCTCATCCCAAACCCGGCACAACCCGGAGCTCATCCCAATCCCAAAACTCATCCCAAACCCGGCACAACCGGGAGCTCATCCCAACCCCGGAGCTCATCCCAATCCCGGAGCTGCCGGGAGCTCATCCCCGCCCCAGCACTGCCGGGGTCTGATCCCAATCCCAGAGTTCTCGGGAGCTCATCCCAACCCCGGCACAACCGGGAATTGATTTAAATCCCGGCATTCCTGGGGTCTGATTTAAATCCCATCGTTCCTGGGAGCTGATCCCAACCCCGGCATTCCCAGGATCCAATGCCAACCCCTGACATTCCCAGGATCCGATCCCAATCCCAGCATTCCCAGGATCCCATCCCAACCCTGACATTCCCAGGATCCAGTCCCAATCCCGGCACTCCTGGGGTCGGATCCAAATCCCATCGTCCCCAGGACTGATCCCAACCCCGGCATTCCCAGAAATGATCCCAGCCCCGACATTCCCGAGATCCGATTGCAACCCCAGCATTCCCAGAATTGATCCTAGCCCCGACATTCCTGGGATCCGATCCCAATCCCGGCATTCCCGAGATCCGATCCCAATCCCGGCATTCCCGAGATCCGATCCCAATCCCGGCATTCCCAGAATTGATCCCAATCCCGGAGTTCCAACGCCGACACTCCCAGGATCGATCCCAATCCCGGCATTCCCGGGATTTGCTGCGTCTCCCTGGGTTCCCTGTTTGTCACCCTGTCCCCCTTTGTCACCCCTGTGCCAGCGCTGTCCCTGCGGGGTCACACCCTCATTTCCCCAATGTCACCCCCGAATGTCGCCGGGGTCCCCGGCCAGGCAGGATCCTCGGGCAAGGGGTGACAGGGGGGGACAAGGGGACACTGTCCTGCTGGCCCTGGTGGCATTCCCAGCTGTGACATTCTGGGGACACCTCCAGAAGGTGTCACAATCCCTGGGTGACATTTCCTGCAGGACAGAGACTCCAGGTGGCACCGCTGGTCACTCGGGCTGTCACAGGGACAGGGAATGGGACACAGGAAGGGACAGGATGCGGGGGTGTCACCCCTGGGCACTGACGGTGTCCCCTTTGTCCCCTCCCCAGCCTACAGGACGGTGTGCGGGGTCAACGGGCCGCTGGTGGTGCTGGACAATGTCAAGGTAGGACTTTGGGGACACGGGGACAGCTTGGCGGTGTCACCTGGCGCTGTGTGGGGACCCCAGGGTGCAATGAGGGGAGCGTGTCCCCCTCCCCGTGCCGCCTGTCCTCTGTCCCCTGTCCCGTCCCTCCTGTCCCTTGTCCCCAGGGCTGTCCCCTCCTCTCCGGGGTCCGAGCTCCCTCCTCTGGACGCGCTCGGCAGCAGAGCCCTGTCCCCGCCCGCGCGCGCGGGTGGCGTGTCCCCGTGTCCCCGTGTCCCCGTGTCCTGTGTCCCCATGTCCCCATGTCCCCATGTCCCCGTGTCCTCATGTCCCCGTGTCCTGTGTCCCCATGTCCCCGTGTCCTGTGTCCCCATGTCCCCATGTCCCCATGTCCCCGTGTCCTGTGTCCCCATGTCCCCCTGTCCCCGTGTCCTCATGTCCCCGTGTCCTGTGTCCCCATGTCCCCGTGTCCTGTGTCCCCATATCCCCGTGTCCCCATACCCTGTGTCCCCGTGTCCCCGTGTCCCCATGTCCCCGTGTCCTGTGTCCCCGTGTCCTGTGTCCCCATGTCCCCATGTCCCCGTGTCCTCGTGTCCCCATGTCCCCATGTCCCCATGTCCCCATATCCCCGTGTCCCCGTGTTCCCCTGTCCCCCACCCCCTGTCCCCTTTCCCAGCTCTGTCCTCCATTCCCTGTCCCCTCCCCAGCTCTGTCCCTTGTCCCCTTTCCCAGCTCTGTCCCCTGTCCCCTCCCCAGCTCTGTCCCCTGTCCCCTCCCCGGCTCCCCCAGGGACCCTGCCCCCCCACAAACCCCGTGTCCCCTCGCTGTCACCCCCCTGTCCCTGCTCCCCGCTCTCCTGGGTGGGCTCGGGCCACCCGGGTGACCCCCGCGGGAGTTTTGTCCCCCGGTGTCGCCTTTCCATGGCCTCTGTCATTTGTTAATTAATCAGCTCAATCAAGGCGCGGGCCCGCGGCGCTCGCGCTTTATCCAAATTCACGGGAACGAGGAGCAGCAGCGACATCGGCCATTGTCCCCAGAGCGGGACGTGTCCCCTCATCGCGAACAGTCCCCGCGGTGTCCCCATGAGCGCCACCCGTGCCTGTGGCCTCTGCCTGGTGGCTCTGGTGGTGGCAGCGCTTGTTGTCACCTGCTTGAGAGTGACAGCGGGGAAACTGAGGCACGGCGCAGTGCCACAGCCTGGGGGGGGACAGCGACAGGGACAAGCAGTGCCACAGCCCGGGGGGGGACAGCGACAGGGACAAGAAGTGCCACAGCCCGGGGGGAGGGCAGGGACACGATGGGACAGCGACAGGGACAAGCAGTGCCGCATCCTGGGGAGGGGACAGCGACACGATGGGACAGCGACAGGGACAAGCAGTGCCACAGCCTGGGGAGGGGACAGCGACACGATGGGACAGCGACAGGGACAAGCAGTGCCACATCCTGGGGAGGGAACAGCGACACGATGGGACAGGGACAAGCAGTGCCACCCTCCGCCACCACTTTGCTGCCCAATGTCGCCACCGCCCTCCCCCCGCCCTGGAGCCCCGGTGAGGTTTGGTGGCTTCAGGAGCAGAGCAGGGGAAACTGAGGCAGCAGCAGCGGGGCTGGGGGGACACAGGGGACACTGCCACCACCTTTGTCCTTGTCGCTGTCCCCGCAGTTCGCCCGGTACGCCGAGATCGTGAACTTCACTCTGCCCAACGGCAGCAGCCGCAGCGGGCAGGTGCTGGAGGTGATGGGAGCCAAGGCCATCGTCCAGGTGACACGGGGACACGGGGACACGGGGACACCGCCACACGGGGACACGGGGACATGGGGACACCGCCACACGGGGACACTGGGACACGGGGACACCGCCACACGGGGACATGGGGACACCGCCACAGGGGGACACTGCCACATGGTGACACGGGGACACGGGGACACGGGGACACGGGGACACGGGGACACCGCCACACGGTCACACGGGGACACGGGGACACGGGGACACCGCCACGGGGGGACACGGGGACACCGCGACATGGGGACACGGGGACGCGGGGACACGGGGACACCTCCACGGGGGACACGGGGACACCGCGACATGGGGACACGGGGACACGGGGACACCGCCACACGGTGACACGGGGACACTGCCACACGGGGACACGGGGACACTGCCACACGGGGACACCGCCACGGGGGGACACGGGGACACCGCGACATGGGGACACGGGGACGCGGGGACACCGCGACACGGGGACACCGCGACACGGTGACACGGGGACACCGCCACACGGGGACACGGGGACACGAGGACACCGCCACACGGGGACACGGGGACACGGGGACACCGCCACACGGGGACATGGGGACACCGCCACAGGGGGACACCGCCACATGGTGACACGAGGACACGGGGACACCGCCACACGGGGACACGGGGACACCGCGGCTCTGTCCCCCTCCAGTGGTGGCTGTCGGGCTCGTGTCCCAGCGCTCAGAGAGGAGGGAATGGTGCCCTGGGATGGGCAGAGGTGTCTTGGGACAGGGGACAGGGGACAGGGGACAGGGGACAGGGGACAGGGGACAGTGTCCTGGGATGGTCAGAGGTGTCCTGGAATGGGCGGTGTCCTGGGACAAATATCCTGGGATGGTGGCAGTGTCCTGGCATGGCCAGGGGTGTCCTGGGACAGGTGACAGTGTCCTGGGACAGGTGGCAGTGTCCTGGGATGGTCAGAGGTGTCCTGGGACAGGGGACAATGTCCTGGGACAGGTGACAGTGTCCTGGGACAGGGGACAATGTCCTGGGACAGGTGACAGTGTCCTGGGACAAGCCGTGTCCCCACTTCTCACCCCACACCCCCACCCTGCCCTGCTGCCACCACCCTCCAAAGCCACCAACCGTGGGACAGCAGCGGCTGTGACCCCGTTTGGGGCTGTCCCCAAACCCCGCGGTTGTTTGGGGTCAAATTTGGGGTCAAATCCCTCCTGATTAGCCCCGATCCCCCCCAAAAAAGGCCCCGCTGGGGCTCGGGGGTCGCGCAGCTGCCCCAAAATCGCGGCTCTAACGCCACCTGCGCCCTTTAATCCGATTAGGAGTCAGGCTCCGGGCGGGAAAAAAACCAAAAAAAAGTATAAAAGGAAGGAAAAAAGGGTGGAAAATGAGTTTTCGGCAATCTCAGCGTTATTGGGGGTGACCCGCAGCCACCTGGGGGGCTCCGAGCGTCACCTGTCACCATCGCCACCTCCCCCTGCCCCCAGGGGCCACCCGGCTCTAATTAAAGCAGCGAGCCGGGGGTTAATTAACGCAAATGAAGCAAATTTCAGGCTGATCAAAAGGCCTCCGGCTGCCCCGGGGGGGCGGCGTTCGGGGACCCCCCAAAAAAAATATCCCCCCACCCCAAACCCTCAGGAGGGGTTTTTAACCCCAGCCCTTGTCCCCTCTTTAATGTCCCCTCCCGGGGGGTGTGGGGTGAGCGGGGGTCACGTCACCCCCCCTTAAATCCTTAATTAATCCCCGTTAATTGCCCCGTTAATTGCTCCGCAGGTGTTTGAGGGCACATCTGGCATCGATGCCAAGGCGACAACGTGCGAGTTCACCGGGGACATCCTGCGCACGCCGGTGTCCGAGGACATGCTGGGTGAGGCTGGCGGGCACGGCTGGCGCCGCCATTGGGGGTTTTGGGTTTTTTGGGTGTTTTTGGGGGTTTTGGGGGTTTTTGGGGTTTTTGGGGTTTTTGGGGTTTTTTTGGGGTTTTTTGGGGTTTTTTGGGGGTTTTTGGGGTTTTTGGGGGTTTTGGGGTTTTTGGGGTTTTGGGGTTCGGCTCTGGGGCTGAGGATGTGGCTGTGTCACCTCAGGCAGGGCTGGAGCGCTCCCCGCGTCCCCTCGGGGCGGTTGTCCCGGGAAAAAAGAGCTCGGGATGGGCTGGGGAGGGAGTCCAGGGAGGTGGCGCCGCGTCCCTCAAAGTGTCACCGCGCCACTGAAAGTGTCACCGCGTCCCTGGAAGTGTCACCGCATTCCTGGAGGTGTCACCCCATCCCTAGGAGAGTCACCCCATTCCTGAAAGTGTCACCACATTCCTGGAAGTGTCACCGCATTCTTGAAAGTGTCACCCCATCCCTAGGAGAGTCACCGCACTCCTGGAGGTGTCACCACATTCCTGAAAGTGTCACCGCGTCCCTGAAAGTGTCACCCCATTCCTGGAGGTGTCACCCCATCCCTAGGAGTGTCACCGCACTCCTGAAAGTGTCACCGCACTCCTGAAAGTGTCACCGCGTCCCTGAAAGTGTCACTGCGTCCCTGAAAGTGTCACCCCATTTCTAGAGGTGTCACCCCATTCCTGGAGGTGTCACCGCATTCCTGGAAGTGTGACCCATTCCTCAAAGTGTCACCCCATTCCCGGATGTGTCACCCCGTCCCTGGAAGTGTGACCCCACCCCTGGCAGTGTCACTGCATCCCTGGAGGTGTCACCCCATCCCTGGCGTGTCCCAGCCCAGGCCGGACAGGGCATGAAGCCCCCCGGGCCAGGGGAAGGTGTCCCCACGGCAGCGAGGTGACATCCGTGGCAGTTAATGTCCCTTCCCACCCAAACCACTCAGGGATCCCGCTGTGAGCCCCCACTGTCCCCTCATGTCGCCCTGTCCCCTCACGGGCTCCCTGGAGGTGTCTGAGCCCCCCAAACCCCCCCGGAGCCCCCTCACCCCGCGGGGGTCCCTGGGGGTCAGGCCGGGGGGTGGCGCTGTCCCTCCTGTCCCTTGGGATCCCATCCCCCTCCCGCAAAGGGCAGGGGGCAGGCGGGACCCCCCGCTGGCTGTGTCCCCTCCCGGTGTGTCCCCTCCGGCTCTCGGTGTCCCCTCGGTGTGTGTCCTCCCTGCCGGTGTCTGTCCCCTCCCCGGTGTCTGTGTGTCTGTCCCCTCCCGGTGTTTGTGTCCCCTCTCGGTGTCTGTGTGTCTGTCCCTCCTCGTTGTCTGTGTCCCCTCCCTCTCTCGGTGTCCCCCCCCCGGTGTGTGTCCCCCCCCCCGGTGTGTGTCCCCCCCCGGTGTGTCCCCTCCCTCTCTCGGTGTCCCCGTTGTCGCCGCTGCCGTGCCCGCTGACCTTTCCCGCTCGGGCTGGGCGCTGCCATCACGCTGATGCGCTGTGACACCGCCACCGTGTCCCCGCACCGCCACCGTGTCCCACGGGGGGCGGGGGGAGCGGGGAGGGGACAGGAGGGAGCCGCGGCTCTGTCGCGATCGATGCCACCGCGGCTTTGTCGCGATCGATGCCACCGCGGCTCCGAGGCGCTCGATGAGGCTGAGAGGGAGCGGAGTGTCCCCTCCCTGGGGACAGTGGGGGGGGCCTGGTGTCACCCCGCTCACCCAGGAGATGGGGGCTGCAGGAGGGAGGTGGCCGGGGACACGGGGACACAGTGCTGGGGACACGGGGACAGGGTGATGGGGGACATGGGGACACGGGGACACGGGGATAGAGTGATGGGGACATGGGGACACAGGGACACAGGGACAGGGTGATGAGGACACGGGGATAGGGTGATGGACATAACTGGGGATGTGGGGACATGGGGACAAAGGGACAGATGATGAGGACACTGGGACAAAGGGACAGGATAAGGGGACACGGGGACACAGGGACAGGGTCCTGCGGGGGATGGGAACATAGAGACACGGGGACAAAGGGATGAGATGCTGGGGGTGGCTGGGGACATGGGGACATGGGGACAGGGTGATGGAGGTGGCCGGGAACACGGAGGGGACATGGGGGCTTTGTCCTCACGTGCTGTCACCTTCCTGCCACAGGGGCTGCGGTGTCACCCAGCCCGCAGGTGACACTTCCTGCCCCACAGCCCCCGGTCCCTGTCCCCTCTGGGGGTGGCTGGGGTGTCCAGGATCAGGATGGGGACACGGCCCCGGGGTCACCGGACCGGCAGGTGCCACCCCCAGCTGGTGGCCTCGGATAGGGACAGTCCCTCTGTCCCCACAGGCCGAGTGTTCAACGGCTCCGGCAAAGCCATCGACAGCGGCCCCGCCGTGATGGCCGAGGACTTCCTGGACATCAACGGTGACACACCCGGCCCTGGGAACGTGGGGGGTGGGGACAGACGGGAATTGGGGGTGACACCGAGCCCTGATGGGCACCATGACCCTGTGGTGTCACCACATCCATCCATCATCCATCATCCATCATCCATCCATCCATCATCCATCATCCATCCATCCATCATCCATCATCCATCCATCATCCATCATCCATCATCCATCATCCATCCATCATCCATCCATCATCCATCCATCATCCATCCATCATCCATCCATCATCCATCCATCCATCATCCATCCATCATCCATCCATCATCCATCCATCATCCATCCATCATCCATCCATCATCCATCCATCATCCATCCATCATCATCCATCCATCCATCCATCCATCCATCATCCATCCATCCATCATCCATCATCCATCATCCATCCATCCATCCATCCATCCATCCATCATCCATCCATCCATCATCATCCATCATCCATCCATCATCCATCCATCATCCATCCATCCATCATCCATCCATCATCCATCCATCATCCATCCATCATCCATCCATCATCCATCATCCATCCATCCATCATCATCATCCATCCATCCATCCATCATCCATCCATCATCCATCCATCATCCATCCATCATCCATCATCCATCCATCATCCATCCATCCATCCATCCATCATCCATCATCCATCCATCATCCATCCATCCATCATCCATCCATCATCCATCCATCCATCCATCCATCATCCATCCATCATCCATCCATCCATCCATCCATCCATCATCCATCCATCCATCATCCATCCATCCATCCATCCATCCATCCATCCATCCATCCATCCATCCATCCATCCATCCATCCATCCATCCATCCATCCATCCATCATCATCCATCATCCATCCATCATCCATCCATCCATCCATCATCCATCCATCCATCCATCCATCATCCATCCATCCATCCATCCATCATCCATCCATCCATCCATCCATCCATCCATCATCCATCCATCCATCCATCCATCATCCATCCATCCATCATCCATCCATCCATCCATCCATCATCCATCCATCATCCATCCATCATCCATCATCCATCCATCCATCCATCCATCATCCATCCATCATCCATCCATCATCCATCATCCATCCATCCATCATCCATCATCCATCCATCCATCATCCATCCATCATCCATCCATCATCCATCCATCCATCCATCCATCATCCATCCATCCATCATCCATCCATCCATCATCCATCCATCATCCATCCATCCATCCATCCATCCATCATCCATCCATCCATCATCCATCATCCATCATCCATCCATCATCCATCCATCATCCATCCATCATCCATCCATCATCCATCCATCCATCCATCCATCCATCATCCATCATCCATTCGATCCCTCCAAGCGTCCAAGGGCTTGGAGCACCCTGGGAAGTTGGGAATTATCCCTGGATGGGTCCAAGGCTCCTTCCACCCCCAACCATTCCAGGATTCCTCCTTTTCCCTCTCCAGGCCAGCCCATCAACCCCCACGGGCGCATTTATCCCGAGGAGATGATCCAGACCGGGATCTCTCCCATCGACGTCATGAACAGCATCGCCCGCGGGCAGAAAATTCCCATCTTCTCTGCGGCCGGGCTGCCCCACAACGAGGTGGGGCCGCGGGGAGAGGAGGGAGGAGGGATTTGGGAAGGTCAGATCCCCTCTCCTGGTGTTGGGAAGCTGCCCCCAGCTTGTGCCTCAGTTTCCCCGTTGGCAGTGCAATCTTTGTGGGGGAGGGTTTGGGATGGGATGGGATGGGATGGGATGGGATGGGATGGGATGGGATGGGACGGGACGGGACGGGACAGGACAGGATGGGATGGGATAATGAGATGGGACAGGATAGTGGGATGATGGGATAATGGGATAATTAACGGGATGATGGGATGGGATGATGGGATGGGATGATGGGATGGGATGATGGGATGGGATGATGGGATGGGATGATGGGATGGGATGGGAGGATGGGATGGGATGATGGGATGGATCCCTGCCCCCTCCCTCAGATCGCGGCACAGATCTGCCGCCAGGCCGGGCTGGTGAAGAAATCCAAGGACGTGGTGGATTTCCATGAGGACAACTTTGCCATCGTCTTTGCAGCCATGGGAGTGAGTTAGAGGCACGAGGGGACACCCCAGGTGACCCCAGATCTGCCGTGTCCCCGTGTCCCCGTGTCCCCGTGTCCCCGCTGACCGCGTCCCGTCCCGCAGGTGAACATGGAGACCGCGCGGTTCTTCAAGTCGGACTTTGAGCAGAACGGCTCCATGGAGAACGTCTGCCTGTTCCTCAACCTGGCCAACGACCCCACGTGAGGCTCAGCCCTGCCTCCTCCTCCTCTTCCTCCCTTCTCCTCCTCCTCCTTTCTCCTCTTGTCTCCCTCTTTTTTCTCCTTGTTGTTCCTTCTCCCTCCTCCTCCTCTTTTTTTCTCTTTCGTTCTCCTTCTTTTTCTTCCTCCTCTTCCCCCTTTTTCCTTTTTCTCCTTTCGTATTTCCTTCCTTCCTTCCTTCCTTCCTTCCTTCCTTCCTTCCTTCCTTCCTTCCTTCCTTCCTTCCTTCCTTCCTTCCTTCCTTTTCCTTTCCTCTTTCTCATTTCCCTTCTTTCCCTTTTTCCTTCTTTTCCTTTCTCTTTGCTTCTTTATCTTTTCTTCTCCTTTCTCCATTTCTTTTCCTTTCTCTGTCCTTTTCCTCCTTTCTTGTTTTTTTCTTCTTTCTTTCTTTTCTTCTCCATTTTCCTTCTCTCTTTCCTTTCTCCCTCCTTTTCCTCCTCCCCTTTTCTCCTTTTTTCTTCTCTTTCTTCTCTTCTCCATTTTCCTTCTCTCTTTCTTTCTCCCTCCTTTACCTTCTCCTCCTTTCTCCTTTTTTTTTCTTTTTCTTCTCCATTTTCTTTCTCCCTCCTTTTCCTTCTCGTCCTTTCTCCTTTTTTCTTCTTTTTCTTCTCCATTTTCTTTCTCCCTCTTTTTCCTGTTCCTCCTTTCTTCCTTCTCATTATTTTCTCCTCCATTTTCCTTCTCCTTCTCTCTTTTCCCCCTCCTTCCTCCCTCTCCCCTTCCTTTCCCTCTCCCTCTCTTTTGTTCCCTCTTTCCCTTTCCTCCCTCTCTCTCTCCTCCCTTTTCTCCTTCTCCCTCTTCCCCCATTAGCACCCGAATCATTTTGGGGGTCTCACCTGGGGTTCCCCAATTCCCTGCCTTGCGTGGGGACCCCAAAACTGCACCAATCCCCCTGTCCTGGGGGCGTCACCTGGGCTCCCGCGTGCCCTCCCAGCCTGCCTTGCGGGGGTTAATTGGGCTAATTAGGCTAATTGTTCTGGCGGGGGTGTGGCGCAGGATCGAGCGGATCATCACGCCGCGGCTGGCGCTGACCACGGCCGAGTTCCTGGCGTACCAGTGCGAGAAGCACGTGCTGGTCATCCTGACCGACATGAGCTCCTACGCCGAGGCGCTGCGGGAGGTCAGCGCGGGGGGACAGGGGGGACAGGGGGTGGCCACGGGGGGGCCTGGGGTGGTCACAGGGTCCTGGGGTGGTCACAGGGGGACGGGGGTGGCCACAGGGGGACGTGAGGTGGCCACAGGGGGTCCTGGGGTGGCCACAGGGGGACTGGGGTGTCCACAGGGGGACGTGAGGTGGCCACAAGGGGCCTGGGGTGGCCACAGGGTCCTGAGGTGACCACAGGGGGACATAGGGTGGCCATAGGGGAACATGGGGTGGCCACGGGGGGACATGGGGTGTCCACAAGGGGCCTGGGGTGGCCACAGGGGTCAGAGATGGCCACAGGGGGACGTGGGGTGGCCACAGGGGGACGTGAGGTGGCCACAAGGGGCCTGAGGTGGCCACAGGGGAACATGGGGTGGCCACGGGGTCCGAGGTGGCCACAGGGTCCTGTGGTGGTCACAGGAGGACGTGGGGTGGCCACAAGGGGCCTGGGGTGGCCACAGGAACTCCAGGGTGGCCACAGGAATTCCAGGGTGGCCACAGGGGACATGGGATGGCCACAGGGTCCTGGGGTGGCCACAGGGGTCCTCAGGTGGCCACAGGATGATAAGGACAGCTTGGGGTGTTTGGGGTTTTTGGGGTACCTGGGGTGCTCAGGGTGACAAAGGATAGCTGGGGTTCCTAGGGGTTTTGGGATCCTTGGGGTTTTTGGGGTGTTTGGGGTTTTGGGGTGTCTGGGCTGCTCAGCCCGCCTGGGGTTTTTGGGATTTCCTGGACTGCTCGGGACACTCGTGTCCCTCGTGCCTCCCGTGGTTTTTGGGGTTTTGGGGTGTCTGGGCTTCTCAGCCCACCTGGGGTTTTTGAGATTTCCTGGGCTGGAACTCATGTCCCTCATTCCTCCCATGATTTTTGGGGTGTTTGGGATTTTTGGGGTGTTTGGGGATTTTGGGGTTTCCTGGGCTGCTCGGGACACTCGTGTCCCTCTTTCCTTCCGTGGTTTTTGGGGTGTTTGGGATTTTTGGGGTGTTTGGGGATTTTGGGGTGTCTGGGCTGCTCAGCCCACCTGGGGTTTTTGGGGTTTGCTGGGCTGCTCAGGACACTCGTGTCCCTCGTTCCTCCCATGGTTTTTGGAGTGTTTGGTATTTTTGGGGTGTTTGGGGGTTTTGGGGTGTCCGGCACACCTGGGGTTTTTGGGGTTTCTTGGGCTGCTCAGGACACTCGTGTCCCTCGTTCCTCCCGTGGTTTTTGGGGTGTTTGGGATTTTTGGGGTGTTTGGGGTGTCTGGGCTTCTCAGCCCACCTGGGGTTTTTGAGGTTTCCTGGGCTGGAACTCATGTCCCTCGTTCCTCCCATGAGTTTTGGGGTTTTTGGGGTTTTTTGAGGTGTTTGGGGATTTTGGGGGTTCCTGGGCTGCCCGGGTCACTCATGTCCCTCGTGCCTCCCATGATTTTTGGGGTGTTTGGTATTTTTGAGGTGTTTGGGGGTTTTGGGGTGTCCGGCACACCTGGGGTTTTTGGGGTTTCCTGGGCTGCTCGGGACACTCGTGTCCCTCGTTCCTCCCGTGGTTTTTGGGGTGCTCTGACCCCCCTGAACCCCGCAGGTGTCAGCGGCCAGGGAGGAGGTCCCGGGGCGCCGCGGCTTCCCCGGCTACATGTACACGGACCTGGCCACCATCTACGAGCGCGCCGGGCGCGTGGAGGGCAGGAACGGCTCCATCACCCAGATCCCGATCCTCACCATGCCCAACGACGGTGAGAGGGACACGCGGGGAGAGGGAATGCTGAGGGAGAGAGGGAATGGCGCGGGAGAGAGAGGGAATGGCACGGGAGAGAGAGAGAGGGAATGGCGGGAGAGAGAGGGAGGGAATGGCGGGGGAGAGAGAGAGAGGGAATGGCGCGGGAGAGAGAGAATGGCACGGGAGAGAGAGAGGAATGGCGCGGGAGAGAGAGAGAGGGAATGGCGGGAGAGAGAGAGAGGGAATGGCGCGGGAGAGAGAGAGGAATGGCGGGAGAGAGAGGGAGGGAATGGCGCGGGGAGAGAGAGGAGGGAATGGCGCGGGAGAGAGAGAGGGAATGGCACGGGAGAGAGAGAGAGGGGAATGGCGCGGGAGAGAGAGGGAGGGAATGGCGCGGGAGAGAGAGGGAATGGCGCGGGAGAGAGAGGGAATGGCACGGGAGAGAGAGAGAGAGAGGGAATGGCGCGGGAGAGAGAGAGAGGGAATGGCGCGGGAGAGAGGGAATCCCATGGATTATGGGAAATCCTATTGGATATCAGGAATTCCGTGGGATATCAGGGAATCCCCTGGGAGATCGGGAATCCCGTGGGAGATTGGGAATGCCGCGGGAGATTGGGGAATCCCGTGGGAGATGAGAAATCCCGCAGGGATCGGGAGTTCTGTGGGAGAGAAGGAATCCCGTGGGAGATCGGGAATTCCATGGGATGTGAGAAATCCTGTGGGATATCAGGAATTCCGTGGGATATCAGGGAATTACCTGGGAGATCGGGAATTCCATGGGAGATCGGGAATGCCGTCGGACGTGAGAAATCCCGTAGGAGATTGGGAATCCCGTGGGATATCGGGAATCCCATGGGAGATCGGGAATCCTGTGGGATATCGGGAATCCCGTGGGATATCGGGAATCCCATGGGAGAGCCGGAATCCCGTGGGATATCGGGAATCCCATGCGATATCGGGATTTCCCTGCTCCAGGAAATCCTGGGGTTGGGAAATCCCGAATTGCTCTGGTTTGAGCCGGTTTTGGGGAGCTCCTGGGGTGGTGACGCTGCTGGGGGGTGACGCAGGAGCTGAGACTGCCCCGTGTCCCCAACAGTCCCTCAACGTGTCCCGTTTGGGGCCTGCAGCTCAAGGACAAGGGGGTGACACCAAAATGTCATCCAGGCCACCCCATCCCCTCCCATTTGGGGTCCCTGGCTCCAGGACAGGGGGGTGACACCAAAATGTCATCCAGGCCACCCCATCCACTCCTATTTGGGGTCCCCAACTTCAGAACAAGGAGGTGACACCAAAATGTCATCCCAGCCACTCTCATCCCCTCTCATTTGGGGTCCCCAACGCCAGGACAGGGGGGTGACACCAAAATGTCATCCCAGCCACCCCATCCCCTCTTATTTGGGGTCCCCAACGCCAGGACAGGGGGGTGACACCAAAATGTCATCCCAGCCACTCTCATTCCCTCCCATTCGGGGTCCCCATCTCCACGACAAGGGGGTGACCCCAAACCCCCCGTGCAGGCCCCAGCGGGGGCTGTGCTGCCCCCCCAGATGTGACACCAGCGCTGTCCCCTGTCCCTCTGAGCCGCCAGCCCCACTTTGGGGTCTCACAGCCCCTTTGTCCCCCCACCCCAGACATCACCCACCCCATCCCCGACCTGACGGGGTTCATCACCGAGGGCCAGATCTACGTGGACCGGCAGCTCCACAACCGCCAGGTTGGTTCCCAAACCCCCTCCCACCCCCAGGGGTGGATCCAGGGCTGGAAACCCCCCGGGAACAACGGGATGGGGGGGGTCAGGGGGACACTGGGGTCACTGTCACCCCACAGATTTGTCACCCCACAGATTTACCCCCCCATCAACGTGCTGCCGTCACTGTCCCGGCTGATGAAATCGGCCATCGGAGAGGGGATGACCAGGAAGGACCACGGGGACGTGTCCAACCAGCTGGTGAGGCCTTGGGGACACTCAGGGGGGGTCTTTGTCACTTCAGGGTCCTCCTGTCCCCCTGTTGGGGTGGCTCAGGCCCCACCTGCAGACCCCAAATTTGGGAGGTGCTGGAGCGATTCCAGAGGTTCCAAGGGCTGGAGAGAGCTGGGAGTGTTCCCCTGGAGAAGGGAAGGATCCAGGGAATGGTCATGGGATTCCAGAGGGGAGCTCTGATTTTTGGATGGTTCAGGATTGGATCCCACTGAGCTCCATGGGGTGCTCAAAAATCCCAAATCTTTTCTTGGGGTGTGGGGAGGATGCAGGGAATGTGACAGCACCTGGGAATGCTGGGGCTGCCCCAAATCCCTGGGAATGCCCAAGGCCAGGCTGGACACTGGGTTTGGAGAAAGCTGGGATAGTGAGAGGTGTCCTTGAACATGGAAAAGGTGGAATGAGATGGGATTTAGGGTCTTTTCCAACCCAAATCATTCCAGGATTCTGGAGCCAGGCTGGGAGAGCTGGGAATGTTCCCCTGGAGAAGGGAAAATTGCAGGGAATGCTCAGAGTCCCTGCAGGGGCTCCAGGAGAGCTGGAATTGGGGACAAGGCAGGGAGGGACAGGACACAGGGAATGGCTCCCACTGGGAAAGGGGAGATTGGGCTGGGATCTTGGGAAGGAATTCCTGCCTGGGCTGCAATTCCCAGATTTGTTGTGGCTGCCCCTGGATCCCTGGCAGTGCCCAAGGCCAGGCTGGATCCACCTGGGATCGTGGGAGGTGCCCCTGGGTGGGAATGGGATGGGATTTAAGGTCCATTCCTCCCAACCCATTCCAGGATTCTGGAGCCCCTCTGCTCTGGGAAAGTTGGGAATGTCCCCCTGGAGAAGGGAAGGATCTGGGATGAATCTGCAGGACCTGCAGGGGCTCCAGGAGAGCTGGGACTGGGGACAGGACACAGGGAATGGCTCCCACTGGGAAAGGGGAGATTGGGCTGGGATCTTGGGCGGGAATTCCGGGCTGGAATTGCATCCCTGGATTCCTGGACCCCGCAGTACGCCTGCTACGCCATCGGCAAGGACGTGCAGGCCATGAAGGCCGTGGTGGGCGAGGAGGCTCTGTCCCCCGATGACCTCCTGTACCTGGAGTTCCTGCACAAGTTCGAGAAGCAGTTCATCTCCCAGGGTGAGCCCCCAGCCCGAAACCGGGGGTTGGGGATCTGGGGAGCCCCCAGCACCCCCAAACCCCGTCCCCGTGGCTGTGGCAGGTCCCTACGAGAACAGGAGCGTGTTCGAGTCCCTGGACATCGGCTGGCGGCTCCTGCGCATCTTCCCCAAGCAGCTGCTCAAGCGCATCCCCGAGAGCGTCCTGGGCGAGTTCTACCCCCGCGAGGGCAAGGGGCCCGAGCAGGGCACGGCCCTGTGACCCCCGGGCCACAGCAACCCCCTTTCCTTAAAATCCCACCCCACTTCCTTAAATCCCATCCCCCTTTCCTTAAAATCCCACCCCACTCCCTGAAATCCCATCCCCATTTCCTTAAATCCCATCCCCCTTTCCTTAAATCCCATCCTCCTTTCCTTAAATCCCATCCCCCTTTCCTTAAATCCCATCCCACTTCCTTAAATCCCATCACCATTTCCTGAAATCCCATCCCCCTTTCCTTAAAATCCCATCCCCCTTTCCTTAAAATCCCATCCCCATTTCCTGAAATCCCACCCCACTTCCTTAAATCCCATCCCCATTTCCTAAAATCCCATCCCACTTCCTTAAAATCCCATCCCCACTTCCTTAAATCCCATCCCCCTTTCCTTAAATCCCATCCCCCTTTCCTGAAATCCCATCCCACTTCCTTAAAATCCCATCACCATTTCCTAAAATCCCATCCCAGTTTCCTAAAATCCCATCCCCATTTTCTAAAATCCCATCCTCCTTTCTTAAAATTGGTTCCTCCTTTCCTAAAATCCCATCCCCATTTCCTAAAATCTGATTCCCTTTTTTCCTAAAATCCCATTCCCATTTCTTAAAATCCCATCCCCTTTTCTTTAAATCCCATCCCCATTTCCTAAAATCCCATCCTCCTTTCTTAAAATTGGTTCCTCCTTTCCTAAAATCCCATCCCCACTTTCTTAAATCCCATCTCCATTTCCTAAAATCCCATCTCCATTTCCTGAAATCCCATCCCCCTTTCTTAAAATTGGTTCCTCCTTTCCTACAATCCCATCCCCATTTCCTAAAATTCCATCCCCTTTCCCTAAAATCCCATCTCACTTTCCTACAATCCCATCCCCATTTCTAAAATTCCATCCCCCTTTCCTAAAATCTGATCCCTATTTCCTAAAATCCCATCTCCCTTTCCTAAAATCCCATCCCCCTTTCTTAAAATTGGTTCCTCTTTTCCTGAAATCCCATCCCCCTTTCCTGAAATCTGATCCCTCTTTCCTAAAATCCCATCACCATTTCCTAAAACCCCTTTCCTAAAATCTCCCTTTCTAAAATTGGCTCCCCCTTTCCTAAAATCCCATCCCCCTTTCCTAAAATCCCATCCCCCTTTCCTAAAATCCCATCCCCTTTCCTAAAATTGGAAAAAAAAATCTCTTTTTTTTTTTTTGGTTTTTTTTTTTTGATGAATAAACCACCATGGTCACCAAACCCATCGGTGCTCCCACATTTTCTTCCATGGCCGTGGAATTCCCACCCTTGGGAATTTCTGGGAATTTTTGGGAGCCCCTGGAGCAGCAGCCCTGAGCCCACCCCGATCTGCAGCTCCCGAACCCCCAATTCTGTGTTTTGGGGAAAAGCTCCACGTGCAAAATCCCAACATCCCTCTGTGGGTTTCGCTTCCCCCTTTGGGTCAGGGCCCCCTGGAGGAGGGAGGGGAGAGGGAGGGGAGAGGGAGGGGGGAGGGACGGGGGTGGTTTCACTTCCTGCAGGGCAGCGAGGAGGCAGCGGCGGGAGAGGGCGGCACCCCAAAATTTGGGGTTTGGGGGCCCTGAGCATGGAGTGGGGTGGGGACGGAGTTGGGGGCACCTCACGGGTAAGGGGGTCAGGAGTGGGGTTTGGGGTTGGGGAATCTCGTGGGGATTTTGGGGGTCATGAGTGGGGTTGGGAACCTCGTGGTGATTTTTGGGGGTCACGAGCGGAGTTTGGGGCTGGGGAACCTCATGGGGCATTTTGGGGGGTCACAAGTGGGGTTTGGGATTTGGGGTTGGGGAACATCTCACAGGTAAGGGGAACCTCATGGGGGATTTTTGGGGGTCACGAGTGGGATTTGGGGTTGGGAACCTCGTGGGGATTTTTGGGGGTCACGAGTGGGGTTTGGGGTGGGGGACACCTCATGGGTAAGGGGGAACATCCTGGGGTTTTAGGGAGTCACGTGGGATTTGGGGTTGGGGAACCTTGTGGGGATTTTGGGAGGTCACGAGGGGATTTGGGGTTGGGATTTGGGGTGGGGGATTTTGGGGGTCACAGGAGTGGGATTTGGGGTGGGGGACACCTGATGAGTAAGGGGGAACATCCTGGGGATTTTTGGGGGTCATGCGTAGAGTTTGGGGCTGGGGAACATGGCGGGGCATTTTTGGGGGTCACAAGTGAGGTTTGGGGCTGGGGAACCTCGTGGGGGATTTTTGGGGGGTCACATGTGGGGTTTGGGATTTGGGGTTGGGGAACATCTCACAGGTAAGGGGGAACCTCATGGGGGATTTTTGGGGGTCACGAGTGGGGTTTGGGGGTTGGGGGAACATCCTGGGGAATTTTGGGGGGGTCAAGAGTGGGATTTGGGATTTGGGGTTGGGGTTGGGGAACACCTCACGGGTAAGAGGGAACGTTGTGGAGGATTTTTGGGGGGTCAAGAGTGGGATTTGGGGGGTGGGATTTGGGGCTGGGGAACCTCGTGGGGGATTTTTGGGGGTCACGAGTGGGATTTGGGGTTGGGGCACACGTCACAGGTAAGGGGGGACCTCATGGGGGATTTTGAGGGGTCACGAGTGGGATTCAGTGTTGGGGAACGTCATGGGGGGTTTTGGGGGGTCACAAGTGGGGTTTGGGATTTGGGGTTGGGGAACACCCTCACGGGTAAGGGGAACATCCTGAGAATTTTGGGGGTCACGAGTGGGGTTTGGGGTTGGGATTTGGGAACCTCGTTGAGGATTTTGGGGGGTCACGAGTGGGGTTTGGGGTTGGGGACAGTGAAACTGGATTTGGGGTCTGGGGGGGATTTTCCCTCCTCAGAACTGGGGGCGCCGATCCCGAGGGTGGGATCCAGATTCCCGAGCTCCGGGGGGCACCGGGGACCCCCCAACCCTGGGGACAAGGGATGTCCCCAGTCCCCCATGGGGGACCCCAGGGCTGTGTCCCCCCCCTCCAGAGGGGACACTCGGGGGTGCCAGGGCCCGTCCTGTCCCCACTGTCACCGCCGGTGTCCCCGCAGTCCTGGCTCGGGTCCCCGCAGCCATCCTGGAATCCGGGAGCAGCGAGGAGGAGGAGGAGGAGGAGGAGGAGGAGGATGAAGATGAGGAGGCAGCTCCTGGGCAGGTCTCACTCCCACGCTCCTTTTCCATTGGATTTCCCCATCCCAAAAATCGGGTGATGAAGGGGGGGTGCCCCATGTCCCAATCCCGGGGGTGGCACGGGGGGTGACGTCCCCGGCACTGGGGGTGTCGGCGCGGCTCAGGGCTCGCCGATGGAATTCCAACGGAATTCCGATGGGATTCCAACGGAGCACCCTGCTGGTGCCGATGGAATTCCAATGGAATTCTGATGGAATTCCAATGGAATATCCTGCTGGTGTCGATGGAATTCCAATGGAATTCTGATGGAATTCCAATGGAATATCCTGCTCATACCAATGGGATTCCAATGGAATACTCTGCCAGTGCCAGTGGAATTCCAACGGGATACCCCTGGAGCCAATGGAATTCCAAAGGAATTCCAATGGAATACTCTGCCAGTGCCAATGGAATTCCAGCTGAATTCCGATGGAACGCCCTGCTGGTGTTGATGGAATTCCAATGGAATTCCGATGGAATTCCAGTGCAATATCCTGCTGGTACCGATGGGATTCCGATGGAACATCCTGCAAATGGAATCCCAATGGAATATCCTGCTCATACCGATGGGATTCCAATGGAATATCCTGGAGCTGATGGAATTCCAAAGGAATCCCAATGGAATGCCCTGCCCAGTGCCAAAGGAATTCCAATGGAATGCCCTGCTGATGCCAATAGAATCCCAATGGAATCCCAATGGAATACCCTGCCCGGTGCCAATGGAATTCCCATGGAACACCCTGCCCAGTGCCAGGCCGATGGAATTCCATGCTGGTGGAACACCGTGCCAATGGAATTCCATCCCAAGGCCACCCCATCCCAATGGAATTCCATCCCGAGGCCATTCCGTGCCACGACAATGCCACAGCCGTTGTCACACCGTGCCAACACCGTGACATTTGCCACGGCCATGCCGATGGCACTCCGTGTCAATGGAGCACTGTGCCAGTGGAATTCCGTGCCAGTGGAATTCCGTGCTGATGGAATTCCATGCCGATGGAATTCCATGCCGACCCAGCCCCTCATTCCCGTTTTTCCCACCACAGCACCTGCCCCTGGATCCGGTGCCAGGTGACGCCGAGGCTCGGCTGGCCCAGCTGGAGCAAGGTGAGCCCTGTCCCATCCCAGTGTCCCACCCCCCTGTCCCATCCCGATGTCCTTTCCTGGTATCCCTGGTGTCCCACCCCCATGTCCCATCCCAGTGTCCCATCCCAGTGTCCCCAAGGTCCCACCCCCAGTGTCCCATCCCGGTGTCCCCAATGTCGCATCCCCATGTCCCATCCCAGTGTTCCCCATGTCCCATCTCAGTGTCTCCAATGTCCCATCCCAGTGTCCCATTCCCATGTCCCATTCTGGTGTCTCCAATGTCACATCTCAGTGTCCTTGATGTCCCATCCCAGTGTCCCATCCCAGTGTCCCCCATGTCCCATCCCAATGTCCTGTCCCTGTGTCCCATCCCAATGTTCCATCCCCAGGTCCCATCCCACTGTCCCCAGTGTCCCATTCCCATCCCGCTGTCCCCAGTGTCCCATCCCGCTGTCCCCAGTGTCCCATTCCCATCCCGCTGTCCCCAGTGTCCCATACCCATGTCCTATCCCTGTGTCCCCATGTCCCATCCTGCTGTCCCCAGTGTCCCATCCCGCTGTCCCCAGTGTCCCCGGCACCTCCCTGGGGTCAATCCCCGCCCTGGCACGGTGCCAGCCCTGCTCCCAGCTGTCCTGGCAGGGCTCTGGGCAGGGCTGACCCCGCGGTGTCCCCGCCGTGTCCCCCCGGTGTCCCCCCGGTGTCCCCACGGTGTCCCCACGGTGTCCCCACGGTGTCCCCGCAGCATCGCAGGCGCTGCTGGCCGAGCTGGCGGCGCTGGACGCCGAGGAGGAGCTGGAGCAGCGAGCCCAGGCCTTCACTGCCCAGGTGGGGGCGGGGACAGGTCCCCAAAACTGTCCCTTCCTGGGGACAAAGGGGAGGGGCACCCTCAGGGCGTGCCCGGCATGGGGGCGTGGGGAGAACCCCAGGTCTGGGATCCCGGAGATCCGGGATTCTGGGATTCCAGGAATCGATTCTGGGACTCTGGGATTCTGGGATTCCGGGACTCTGGGATTCTGGGATTTTGGGATTCAGGAAAAGCAGGAGAACGCACGACTGGAGAGGCTGAGCCTGGCCAGGGCCCCAGAGGTGACCCCAGAGCAGGTGACACCCACAGAGCTGCCCCCAGAGGAGCCCCCCGTCCCTGCCCCGCTCCCAGGTGAGCCTGGGGTGTCACCATGGATCCCATCCCATTACCCCATCCAATCCCAATCCATCCCATCCCATCCCATCCCATCCCATGGATCCTATCCCCTTTGATCCTATCCCATGGATCCCATCCCATTCCAACCCATGGATCTCATAACATCCCATCCCATTACCCCATCCAATCCCAATCCATCCCATCCCATTATCCCATCCCATTATCCCATCCCATCCCATTGATCCCGTCCCATTGTTCCCATTGATCCCATCCCATCCCATCTGAATCCATTGATCCCATCTCATGGATCCCATCCCACCACATTGATCCCATCCTATCAATCCCATTTCATCCCATCCCATCCCATCCCATTGATCCCATTAACCCCACTGATCCCATTAACCCCACTGATCCCATCCCATCCTATTGATCCCATTGATCCCATCCCATTATCTCATCACATCCCATCCCATCCAAATCCATTGATCCCATCCCATGGATCCCATCGATCCAATCCCATTGCATTGATCCCATTATCCAATCCCATAATCCCATTAACCCCATTGATCCCATCCCATGGATCCCATTAACCCCACTGATCCCATCCCATAATCCCATAATCCCATAATCCCATTAACCCCACTGATCCCATCCCATCCCATTGATCCCATTGATCCCATCCCGTTATCACATCCCATCCCATCCAAATCCATTGAACCCATCCCATCGATCCCATGGATCCCATCCCATGGATCCCATCCCATCGATCCCATCCCATTTCATTGATCCCATTATCCAAACCCATAATCCCATTAACCCCATTGATCCCATCCCATTGATCCCATTAACCCCACTGATCCCATCCCATCCCATCCCATAATCCCATTAACCCCACTGATCCCATCCCATTGATCCCATTGATCCCATCCCATCAATCCCATTTCATCCCATCCCGTCCCATAATCCCATTAACCCCACTGATCCCATCCCATCCCATTGATCCCACTGATCCCATCCCGTTATCACATCCCATCCCATCCAAATCCATTGAACCCATCCCATGGATCCCATCAATCCCATCGATCCCATCCCATTGATCCCATTAACCCCACTGATCCCATCCCATCAATCCCATTTCATCCCATCCCGTCCCATGAATCCCATTAACCCCACTGATCCCATCCCATCCCATAATCCCATTAACCCCATTGATCCCATCCCATAGATCCCATCCCATCCCATCCCATCCCATCCCACTGATCCCATTAACCCCACTGATCCCATCCCATCCTATTGATCCCATTGATCCCATCCTGTTATCACATCCCATCCC